>JAABKK020023623.1:0-17568 GCA_011634745.2 Catotricha subobsoleta | reverse complement strand
AACTTCTTAAGTTCGGTTCGAAAGTTTCGGTTCGGCCGAACTTTTTTTTTGCTGTTCTGCGGCAACTCTAGTAAAAATTGAGCATAATTTGAAATTTATTTAAAGAATGTTTCTTAGATGCATGAAATTTAGTATAGATTTTCAAATCGTAAGCCTGCGAAAACTTATTTGCTTTCTCGATGAGAAAATTTGCCATACGTTTCTATAAAAATACTGCTTAGATAAGCAATTCCATTTAGTCGAAACGTTATATTTTGTCAACTTTCATTTCCACTTATTTTATTTTTTATTTTTTTTTAATGTATAACAACATAAGTGAATCATAAAATCAACAATATTTACAAATTTAACATTCGATACAGACCACTACTTTATTTGCTTCAACTACAAAAATTTCAACAGAAGTTAGTAAATATGCTATGGGCTCGGCAAAAATATTTTATGTGAAAATTCACCACATGTAACACGTGCTGAAATCCATTGTGTGTAATACGCGGAAAAATAGAAACAATTTTAAAAGTGATGCTTTTGCAAATTGGTATACAGCCAACCATAAATATCAACTAGAATGAATTCATTATTTGATATATCAATTAAATTTATATTGCATTTATTCGATAATTGATCTATAGCTCTATAGATATGAGGTCATCACTAGTACAGTACAGACTGATAGATGACTCATGATTTACGGTTAAATTCGATTGTTACTTTTTTTTTTTTTTAATAAAAATGAATATTCAAAGGAAAAAAAATCTAAGTACAATTATTGCTGTTGGAAGTTGGAATTAACAATTTTAAAATCGATTGTCTAGCGCAATATAAACATATAAAATATGTTATAATGTTCCGTACAAGACGTTTTTCCTTGCGTAAAATTGACCATTAAGCTTATTATAGAAAATTTAATTTTCTATCTATAAATATGATGACATTCGATATATAGTGAAATAAAGAAATATTGGATTAAATTCATTTGAAGACGAGGTTCGAAATCCTTTACAAATTATGTGGATAGTAAATAAATAAATTAGTTAGCCAACAGAACAAAGAATGTAGCTTACAATTTATAAGTAGTCAAATTATAATTTTAAAGAAATTTTACACATATGTAAAATATTTGATATTTGAAAAAAAAAAACTGTACTAACTGGTTTTATGCGCTATTCCATCGATAATAAAAACCGATCAGAAATAGAAATTCATATAATTCACATTTGAAAATAATAAATCACCCTGTATTTACATTTAAAGTAAAATTATTTATTGTATTCATAATGGTAGGGTAGTAAGCCACCTACACCATGTACCTAAACGTTGTTGGTCAATATAATCAATTTTGATGGCAGTCCAAATTTATTCAGGTCAATGGTGGTCAATTAACTATAAAGTGTGTAAAAAACAAATATAGAATGAGGTTTACTTAGAAATATAATGGTAAACACGTTTTGTATAACAATAGTTACGCAATCGTGATCATCAAATAGTAAATAAAATTATATATATATTGATTATTATGAAATACGATTCGGTTTGTTAATAATCAAGATAATATTTATATTAAGAAATTAGCTTGATTGTGTAAATGTTGAAATTACATTTTTATTAAATTGATTACAATTTCTTCAAGGACTTTCACTCTATTATATAAAATTACAAAATTTACGAACCGATTTCGTCGCTCTTTGTTTAGACTTTTACCTAACATAAATAAACACAAAAATAACAAAAAATATAAGAAAATGATTAAACAAAAAAGAAAAGAAAAGAAGATAAGCAAATCAAACAACAAACATATCTCCTCAAACATACTGAAATTTCTAAGTAAAAGTAGTTAATTATAATAATAAGCGTACGATGAATATCTTAACTTAAATAAAATTAAATACACAAAAACTAAATAAACTGTTTAAGAACTTGACAATTTTTTGTGCTATGTTTTTGTTTGAAATGGTTTATTTAATTTAGTTAAATGTGATATTGAGAGAATCATTAAATTAATTTTTTTTTGAGGTCATTTTAGTAAGTTTGAGATGTACGCTATGTTGTTTGTTTTAATTCAATTTAATTTAATTTTTTTTGGCAATTGGTTTTTTATATCTTTAACCATGAGCAAGAACAGACATAAATCTTCAAATCTTCGGCGAATGAAATTTAAAACATTGTAGTTAAATACTAAACTGAAGGTCCTTTAAGAAATTGTACAATTTATTAAAATCCGTTATGAAGAAAATCAGCAATAAATTGGATTAGTTGGAAATGTGTATTATATTATAATGTTATCAAAAGTAATATAAAATGAAAGAAAGAAATAAACCTTGGCAAAAACTAAAAATAAGGGAAATTTTTTTTTTTTTTAAAAAAAAAGAAGATTATTCACATAAGTGCTATAAAGAGTCATATTGCTTTAGAAAATGGTAAATCCTTCTCTTTTTAGTTTCAAAGATAATCATCACATCTATATACCTACATCTATTTCCAAAATTGTGTACATTTCATATGGCGATGTATCTTACACAGTTCAAATATACCTTTTATCATCATACATATATAGAATAATATCCAAACAACAACGAAAAAATTCAAGTTCACCTTACATTTTGGCTGTCATCAATAATTTATATAAATATATCGCAAATCATAAATTAGGACTACCGAAGAAAACACTTTTCTGAATTACGTTTTTCTCTTTTGCTTTATATAAATATATCTTTAGGTTATAAATGTTATATTCTTGGGAGCCTGCACTACACACAGTGGGCTCTTCAAAACCAGCTGAACAGAAAAAAGCAAAAAAAAAAATAAATAAATAAAAATAAAAATAGAAGCAGAAACAGAAATTGAGAAAGGAAAAGAAGAAAATAACCGCCGTACGTTTTTAAAGGCAATTTTACCAAATTATCACAAAATGGAAATGAAGGCATCGTATTTCAAATATCTTACTTATTCAGTGGCGTTTACATTTATTTTTACATTGTGGAAAATGAATCCACTAAAAATTTAAAAGTCACAGTAATCCAGAATATTGAAATATAAAATAACAGAGCAATCAGAAATTATATATGTTCGCAGACTTGTAAGGTTAGGCTCCACTTGAGATTTTATATAGATGTGAAGTATTATCTATATCTATGACTTCCGAAAAATATTTTATATTTAGATCTAAAATAAGCTTTGAAGTTCATTCTCAAGCTTAAAATAATTATTTTTGAGCATCCACTTCTGTAGAGTATCATTTCTTATGTAATTGCACCAACAAAAAAAAAGATGAAAAATAAGGAAGAAAAGCGTGACTTAGCGTTCACCAAACGACACCAATGCAAGTAACAATAATAGATAGTCATAAAATCCATATCAAAAATCTTATATCTGATTATCTGAGTCAGTATAATATGTTCGAAAATAAACACACACACACACACACACACACAAAATGATAACATTTACATATTGATAATTCGTAATTGACATTTTGACTAAGTACCAAGGTATTGGAATTATTATTTTATTTTTCCCTAGATACGTTTACGCAAACTTTACTAAAATAATTTCGAAAAAAAAATAATAATATCATTTGCATATGGATATAATGTTACTAATGACAAGAACTTTTATTTGGACTGACTTGTTTTAGAAACGAGCAAGAAGGTGTGGGGTCATATTTAGTATTTAACGATTGTATAAGAATATTTAGTCATTTTTTCGTCTGGAAATCAAATTTGTGAGTTGGTTTTTTTTTTATTATTAGCTATGGGTAATGGGTATGTCAGAAAGTCTAGAAATGAGGAGTAGAAGGGTTTACTTCTAAGTATATCCTTTTATCAATTTTATTTCTAACGGATACATTGTTTAGGGTTTTTTTATGTAGAAATATTACGATGTCAAGATATTATCCAAACTATATTCTCATCAAAAAAGAGATTTCCTAAGTAAATTAGGCGGGCAGCTTTTTTTATTTTATTTTTTTTCACGTCAGAAATTCAAATATAAAAGCGTTAATATTTGCAAATTTATAATATTTATAATAAAATCGAAAATACTCATGGAAACTAAAGTATATGGTTTTCTTTTTATTTTTCTTCAACAAATTTTATTTTTTGTTGAAGAAATCTTTTTAGACATTTTTCAGACAAATATTTAAGAATAACCAGACGGAATTACTTCATACGTGTGTTTATAACAATATCTATACCTCTACATATGGGTTCATATCATAGTTCATATCATTTTATGGTTTTCTGAACTTAATAACAAAAAATAATTGGCCAAATGTAACACTTAATGAGTATCACGTTATTTAATAAGTGATAGTCTAGCTCCAGTGCAAAGAAAACAATTGAGTATATTTTTAATTGGGAATTTTATCAGTTTAATACTTAATTTTCAAGTAGTCTCATACAAATAAAAATTGATGAAATTTCATAAAATTTTATTAAAATTATTGAATAAATTAAATTAAACTTTGAATAATTTTAAAATAAATGATAGTGAGTAATCTGTCAAGAAAATTATGAATTACAAATTATTCATAAATATCTATCGAACAAGAATGTCATGACCTTTTCTTTGTTTCATTGTGACATTTTGAAATCTAAAGAAATCTCCGTCAAGGGTAGACTTACCCTCGAAAATATCCAATAACTCAAATGCAGCATATTTTCAATCTAACAAAAAAAAAAAAAAAAAAATTTTTTTTTGCCCATTTTAATACATTATTCAGATTTAAACGCAATATCCAATATTTATTTTGGGTGTTTGTGTAATATTACAAAGCATATTTTCTTTTTTTATTTCTTTATTTCTATAAAGTACACGCAGCAACCAGCGATTTTATAGCATTTTGATTTGACACACATATGATGTGATTTGTTATATTCGCTTGTTTGCATGTTACAAATAAATCATTTCAATAATGTTTTTCAACATTTTACAATAATAATAAATATATATAATAAACATATATAATATATATAAACATAATATATATATATAGATATATATAATATGTTTATCTCGTACAACTAAAATATTGTATGCTAATGCGCATATCTTATATTGTACTTATTTGTAATGGAAGAAAATTATTATATAACACAAATGAATATATTTAAATATATATATATATATATATTATTCGATATATATATACATATACATAATTATTCAAGGATAGATTGTGTTATACATAGATTATATATATATATACATTTATTTATTTATTCAAAGGGATTTATGTCGTTATTATGAATAACACTTTGAAAGCATGAGTAACAATGCGGAAAACATTATTTTGTGATGTAAAATATTAATAATTGTTTTGTAAATGGTATTAATTAATAAAACAGTGCGAGTTTAGAGTACATATATAAATATATATTACGTAAATAATCTGATTTTTATTTTATTTCGACAGTTTTCTCGTTTGCACTTGGTTTTGACTTATATATATATTAAAATATGTGTATTTTGTTTGGTTGGTATTTGAAATATATCTGTAACACGATATTTAACAAATTAAATATTATCCTTTTAATTTTATTTATATTTGCTTTTAGTGTATTTTCTTTTCCATTTTTTTGTTCTTTTCTTTGATTGTTATTATTCACCAATTATTTATATTTAAATTTCAGCGCACTGATTTAATTAGATTTAAGTAATTTAAATTTATATTTAATTGCTATGCTGTAAGAATGTAAGATATAAATGAAAATTGTCTATACATAGATAGAAGAAGAAATATTTTATAATAAATAAGTTTTCGTGTCCAAAATAACATGTAATGTAATCTATTTGAATTTCTTATAGCGGATATCATATGGCTTTTAATTGTTTATATAATTTATTACAATTAACAAATCTAAGAATATTTAAGCAATAAATCCTTGCTACGGTCCATTATGTTTAACTAAACAAAATAGAATTTAAAAAAAAAAATATAAGGTAAATAAAATTCATTACATATAATTTAAAGTTATATGTATTTGAAAATATGGTCTGTTGACTGATATACAAAATGTTAGAAATTACTTTAATTAAAAATATTATTGTGAAAAGCAGCTTTAACATTTCAAAAATCGAATGAAGCTTTAAAATTTAAATAACTGTAAGAAATTGTGTTCAATAAAAAATACTCTGTTGCAATATTTTTGTTCAATCAAACTTTCTGAAATGTCTCTAGGGAAATTGCGAACATGAGATTGGAGCAAATTTTTTTTCTCGTTTTTTTTAATTAATTTAAATGGAACCCAGATGGATTAAAGTGCAATAAATATAGGGGCACAGCGTACGGTGATTATCTTCTGGTTATTATTGAAATCTAATTAAAACCAAATGTAAATATGTCCGCAGAAAAATTTCAATTTAGAATTGGTTTTGATTTTTATTTTTCTATAAATAGCTATAAAAGCGGAATAAATCTGTTATAGATTTCTTTTTCTTTTTTTTTTTGTTTGTTTGTTCAAGTCAGTTAACGAATTTTGAATTTCATTTAAAGCGTCTTTATGGAAATTTATAAAGCAAAATTAAATGTACATGAATTTTTTCTCGTCTATCTCTATTAAATAAATTCTTCGATTTAACTTTCCATAAAATTTAAAACAATATAAAAATGTTGTTAATGCAAAAATTATTACGATAATTACATTAGCAACAACAAGAATAAATTAATATGCAAATAATGAAAAAAAAAAAAAAAACAGAAAAAAAGAAGAAAATATCAATAATAAAAATAATTAATGATTTGTGTTCCCTCCGGGAGGATTGAAAATAATGCCGTTAAATTAACAATATTAGAGCGTCTATGTATACTAAAATGGTATGAGAATATGTTTTGATCTGTTAATCTGTTATATTTTTATTATTTATATATATATATATATATACAAACGATAGAAAAGATGATAATTTATATTTTGCGTGAAACTTGATTTGTTGTTGCAAATCAACAATATCGCATTATATACACCTAAATGTAAAAATATTAAGCAAAATATTATATCGTTCATATAAATATAAATCTGAACGTTAACTCATTACATTTATATTTGTGAACCTTTTAAATTTATTTTATGACATAAACATGAAATTATATTAATGAAATGTCAATGTTATTAAAATGTTCTAACATGTTTTTAATCTATAATTTATTAAAGGAAAATAACAAAATATACGGGTGTTATTGTATATTTATTCATTTATTCGGATTTTCGTGTATATGGAAGCTATAATGCGGCATATATATGGATTTGATTTAAATGTTACGTTTACAATGTGAAAATTGTTTAAAATTGAATAATAAAGAAAACAAGAAATTAAGTAAATTAAAACTGAAACAACCAAATTTTATTACAACCTGTCAAGCATAAAACCAATTTATAAGAAAACTTCAAAAGATTTTAAATAAGAAATTTGTTAATTTATTCTTATTGGCAATTATTCTTTCTAAAGAATGAATTAACCATTGACATAAGCTGAACTGGCCAGCGAAAGATTTTTTTATTTTTTTTTTGCTCGGTTGCTAGTAAGTACTTATGTTATAGCACAGAAGAAAAACAAATACTTTTATAAAATTCTGTAAATATCTTTGGAACATTCACTAGACAACTTAAATAAATTTTATTCGCCACCAATTTATTTATTTTCGTTTGGTAAAATTTAGCTATTAAAATTACTGATGTGTTAAAATGTATTTTGTTTGAAAACACTTAATATGTAATACAATTTCATGTTATAATGACATTGTGAAATTAGAAAATCGAAATATATTATTTTATCTAGACGTTTATTTTCTGGCGAAGATAATCGTTTAACATGTTTTGTGCATGTTATGTTCGATATTTCCAAATCCGAAACATATATAAGTTTGTTTAAATTCGATGAAAACAATGTTTATATGTGAATAAGAATGGCAAGGATTTTATATAGACAAACATATGTAATAAGTAAGTAAAACATCAACAAAATAGTAATAGTAATTTAGAATCGAAATTTCATAAATCATTAAATAAATTCAATACTCACAAATGTCTCATTTACTATAGCAGTGACGAAAACAAAAAGTTAACATTATATTGTCGTCATTTTGAAAGCCAATCAGAAAATAGTTTATTGTGTTGAAATCTCTGGAGTCTAGTTGCCGTTATCCTATTGTACCATGTTCGACGTGCAAAACACAACTTATATGTGAATTGTTATTAGTATATTTAGTTTACGATTGTATGTAACATACGATTTTTTTCTTTATTTTTTTTTTGTACGTAATAATAAGCAGTTATGGTTAGGAGTCAAAACGACAAGAGAAAATCTTGTTGAATCATACACGATACACCTGGGTATTTTATAAAATACAATAATATATTGCTTAGTTTTATTCCATATCTAATGTTATATGGTAGTTATGGTACACATAACAGTATATATTATTATCACCATCTATCGTTGACTACCATTGTGTATTTTATTGAATTTCCTTTTTTATTTAGATACTGGACAAAAATATTGCGAGTTATATATCTTGTCTCTTTTGAAACATTTTGATTATATTATTTGATAAGGAATTACAAGAGAAATTATGATGTTTTCAAACTTAATGAAGTATTGACCGATAATTTCGTAAATAATTATTTCGTATCGATATTTTATTTAATTTTTTTTATTTTTTGTTGATTGATTTTCTTTTTAAATACACACATAAATAAAAAGGTTAATTAAAACCGAAACAATAAATTTAAAATGGTTTTGTGCTCAATCCAGTATAAGCTTTATGGTTTAAGTTTAAAATGAGAGTTGAATGTATTTGGGTAGTGTTTTGTATATATTTACTGGAATGGAAGTTGTTATTTGTTTATATATAACTTCCGGCACTGTAATTCTTAATTAAAACCTATTTTGGAAATGAATTTGAAAATTTCTAAGAATCAGATCAATCAAATTGGGTCGATGTCGACATAAATATGTTATATTTATGATAGAATACAATCTCAAAAAGAGAAAAATAAATGATTATTTTCTTATTTTTGATTAATAAAAATGCCCGTAAACCAATAAAAAAGAAAAAAGTGTAGACTTAATTTCATATTTCTTTTTGTATATAGAATCGAATAATTTTTTTTCTATTGAGATGTTTTTAACCATGAACATAAATATCAAATATTCTATAGGTCATCGAATACAGAAATCAAAAAAAAAAAAAAATAATAAACTTAATAAAAGTATAAATTTTTATAAAATATCAAATGTTTGAAATACCGATAAAATAAGAAGCATCATTATATGCTGAACATAAATTGGACAAACTTTATAATTAGCATAAAATTATGAATTATAATTCTATTGACGACATTCTAATACCACCTTTGACCTATACAAATACTTGATTGCACTAATCTATAAACTAAGCAAAAAAAAAAAGGAAAAAGGAAAAAGAAAAAAGAAAAGAATAAAAAAAAAAAATTAGAAATATACCCATGAATTGGCAATTATTTTGATAGCCTCGTTTCTTGTTTCTTTAATTATTATTATGCCGCTCAAATATAATTTGAGTACCGGAAAAATTCATACAAAA
This sequence comes from Catotricha subobsoleta, assembly GCA_011634745.2. NCBI lineage: Eukaryota > Metazoa > Arthropoda > Insecta > Diptera > Cecidomyiidae > Catotricha > Catotricha subobsoleta. The sequence continues at coordinate 8,006 of JAABKK020023623.1, read as the reverse complement.
AGATATTTTTACTAAAGTTTTCTTAATGGAAAATCAAAAACTAATTTCCATTTTATTGTGACAATAGTAAGTTGGTTGTCGTTACAATTCGCATTAAAGTTCATGTCAAACATCTATTAATAAAATATTGTCGGAAATAAACAAGCCTGAGGGCAAATTTTCTTTTCTTCAAAAATACCGCACACACATTCAATCCCATCATACCACACCGCAGTCATCGATAAAAACAAAAACAAAAGCAAAAAAAAAAAACAATAGAAAAACAAAGCAGATTTTCCGAATTAATGAATTTTCTGAACCTATTAACCCAAAAATATCTACCTCAAAGTATTTATACCTAATATAAAAATCGAATTGAAGCACCTTCAATACAATCATAATCATTCACCTATATATTTATAGAAACCATATATGAAAATGTTCGAGTTCTACTATTTAACGGTTTATTCTGTTATGTTACGGAATAAGTACCTAATTCAATATTCTATGAAAATGATGCGGAAAAGCAATAAAATGGTTCAATATAATGTTTATCCGAAGACTAAACACATTATTATCTTATAGGCAGGCCTCTGATGTATCTACTCATAATAAACTCATGATGTAGTGGTGTAGGAACCAAGGTTTTTTTTTCTTCATTTTTTTTTTTATTTTTATTTTTCATGTAACTACATCAACAATAAATTTACAAAGAACGCAGATATAACACATGTTAGGTAATAATGGCACATACTTCCACATAACATTTTCCGAAAATAAAAGTGTCCAGAAAACAGCCTAATCTTGAAATATAAATTAAATTTTGGTAATCGGAGATAAAATGTTTTTACCTATAAATAGGTGAAATATAAATGAAAGTTCAGTTAATTAAATTGGTTTTCTAATCGACGCATGATACCCACAGCAACAACAAGAATAAAAAAACCAAAAAAAAAAAAAACACAAAATGTATTAAGCCTAAATTGCTGGTACATTTCAAACTATGTATAAACGTTCTAATTGTATATATCAATAGGCAACAATTTACGCAAATGGTTTTCAATATTATTAGGTATGGTTTAGTCCCGACCGGTCTCGTTGTTGTGACCTTGTACATTTCCAAATTACCATTCATTGGTTAACATTATATATATATGTATATATATGTGTGTGTGTTTCTATTATTTCTTCTATTTTTTTTTCCTGTTTTGTTTTTCTCTTCTATTTTATTATTATTCTTATTGTTGGTATTGGTGTTGTTTACAAAATTCGTCCTTTATACTCAGATACAATTGATAATATATTATTTATTTATTGAGATAGACTATTATATATATATATACTATATTCGGTTTTTGGGGGCATTCCGAATAAAATACCCTATGTCATTTTACATTTGGTCGAATAGGTATTATTACTTTATTATTACTTTGATATTATTTGCTTATCAATTATTTATAATGATAGACTTCACCTGATTTATTTAAATCCACTCAAATTACAATGAAACATTTTTTTTTCTTTTTCTTTCTTTTTTCTGGCTTTTGTTGGTTGTTGTTATTTTGTTATTGTTGTGTATTGGCTTTTATTTAAGGACCATAAGAAATGTAAACGTACGTATCCATATTATTCGTTCGTTATTCTGTAATCAATTCCGATATTATTTCAAATATCAGTTTTGAAAACACTATTTAATTTTTATCATTTGTTTTTATTTTTTATATATATATAATTTATTTTAAAATTATTTTTCTCTATTTACTATTTTATTTATTTATATTTATTTATTATTATTTATTATTATTTATAGACGATATATGTGTTGGTATATAAATATTTATATAGTGTATAGTAGAGTAAAAATCGATATAAAAGCGTAAATAAATAATTTGATGTGTGTCGGTATATTAATATTATAGATGTAAAATCTAAATATTAATAAATAAAAAAATATGCGTTATTTTTTTTTTATTTTATATATTTTTTTATTTTTATTTTGATTCTATTTTGTTTAAGGAAATGCCGGTAAAATTTCCTTTCAATATATAAATATCTAAACGAAATGTTTTCTTCGCGACGATTTAAACACAACTGGAGTGGTTAATAACATTTCCCTACATATCGAAACGAATGTGTTATAAAAATGATGTTACTGGAAGAGTAATGATGAAAAATGGAATGAAACCACAATATTGTTTATTGTACGATGGAAACTGAAATGAAAATATTTTTTAAATTGTTTTGATATGGACTGAGAATGAATGTGAGTGAGAATGTGTGAAATTGTATATATCTTTATGCCTTCAGTTGAAAATCAAATGAAACAGAATGATGTGACTGAATGGAAAGACTGTATAAATATTTTATGAGAATTTTCTTGTATGATGAAGAGGGCAAATATAGTAACATTTACAACAATATGAGTGAATAGTACAACTGAATGATGGAAAATGTTTGTACAGAATTTTCTATAACTTCTTTTTCATTGGCATTAATTTATAATACTTACCTGAAAAATAGTTTCAGATATTTTGTTTATCACATTTTTATGTGTTAAAAGTGTACTTTGAAAATATGTAGTTTTTTTTTTTAAAAAAATTCGATATTATTTTAATAACAGACAATATTAATGGTTAAAAATTTGAATTAGAAAATATTACCGGATTTAAAAAAAAAACAAAAAAACAAATAAATAAATATGAAAAATTCAACAGAAAATTATTTATAATAAAAGCATCAAATTCAATATAAATTTTAGAATTGAACAACTTGCGCATATCTATTTGATTCATATTAAATAATTGTGCCTCATTCGTAATATTTATTCATTACAGTCCTTTTAGAGTAAACTGTTGAGAGTGTGAAATATTTAAAGTAAATTACCATATGTGTACATTATTAATTCCATCTCTATCAAACAGAAAATATTTTAAGGATACACAAAATTTAAATAGAAACTATATGCACAATTATAGTCAAGTCAACGAATGATAAAATGAAGTTAATGCAGAAAGCAAATTTGTAAATTTAAATTATGCAGTCAAGGTTTTTACTTTGTCGAACGTTTGAATATCCCAGATTGGAGAATCGTTAACATTAATATATGAATTTAAATTAATTGCATAAAAATTAATATAAATTTCTACATATTATATAGAACATAAAACTATATAATATTATAATTTAAAAAAAAAAAAAAATATTAGATGAAATTTCTTAATTTCGTAATATCTTATTTATATAGAAATTGATATTTCGTTGAAAGAAAATTTAAACAAACAGTATTTTTAACGTTACTTATTAATCATTTTACTAAATTGTTTTTTGATCGTGCAAGCTATTTATTCAAAACAGCATGAAATCCGTTTAATTTTCTCTAATGAACTACAGCATGTTCTGTGTTCACGAAATATATTTGCTTCGAAAACCTAACCAATACATAATTTTCTAGTACATTTAATAGGAATTTAGTTATTTTTGTTTTAATATAATTATTATTAATTAATTAGTTAATTAAATAAATACAAATAGTCGTATTAACGTTATCGCAGTGCTCTGGCGATTATAGTAACGAAATATATTTTATAATAAATTATTTATTAAGGCTGACTGCTTAATTCGATATGAAATTTGTTGTGAATATTTGTGGTTTGCACTCAAGTTATAATATATTAATTAACATTTTCATTTCTTTTGATATAATCTAAAAAAATACATTTACTTAAATAATATATTAACGAAACAAAATTAAATAACAAGAAAATATGGTGTCCGCAATGGAGGTACTTATAACTTATAGTAGAGTACAATATCCCTTGAGAAATCTGGTTTATGAATTTTCGTTAAGTCTCTAAAGTAAAGGTAAAGCTTTGAAAACATCATATCTAAGTAGGTTACGTACATAAACCGAAGTATAGTATTAAAGTGCTTGCTCAATGTTGTTAAATGGCTGAGTATGGAATAAAGTATTCCGAAAGCGATCTTATTATAATTTAACATTTTCTTTTTAAATATTTCATTTGAATAAGAAGTTTCACCCGAAAATAGTAAAAAAAACTTAAATATTCAAAATAACGAAACATTTAAAACAAGATTTCTAAATGTACTGATTCACATTAAAGCTGTAAAAACTCATATTATTGATATACACCTAATTTAATTAGTAACAATGATTTGAATTAAAATGGATTGTCTATTATTTTTTATTTTTTTTTTGTAGATTTATGAATATAAAAATTTTTGATAGTAAGCAAAAGTTCAGGGTTGTTCAGCCAAAAATTATCAGATTACTGAAATCATTAAAAATGAAACATTCATATTTAAAAAAAAAAATATATTTATTACTGGTATATCCCACAAAATAAAAATCACGCGCTATGATCTTAACCAAAGCAAGCAACTAAAAACTGTTTAATTTTTTGTGATACATATATAAATGTGTCTACCTACTTCCTATAAATATCTATATAAATAATATGCACTAAACTGTTACTTCTTGAACGTTGGATATATACTCCGTTGTCTTCAATCTATTTCTATATACATACCGACGCATCACTAAGGTATACGCTTAAACCTCGTGAAACGTTTTTCTTTCCACATTATATATATATATTTTTTTTTTACTGTCACAATCATTTTTGTTTTTATTGAATTTATGATGTCCTAAAAGATCAATCTGATTTTCTGCTTCGTGAGGTGGTTTATTATATAAATGTACGTACGCCAACATAATAATAATAACTTCAACAGTGTTTTCTTTCTACGGAAATGTTTTTGACGCAAATTTTCTATGTTGGTAGATTTATTCTCGGGTTTATTATATTATTTATTATTATTATTAAGTACTTTACATCGCGCTTCTTACCTACAATTTTGCTTCTATAAAATTGTATCTCTTTTATTTTATTTTATTTTATTTATTTTTTTTATATATATATATTTTTAGAAATTTACTTACTAGAAAAAGTAAAGGCTCTTTCTTATTTTATGTACTTATAGATTGTACTTGTATTTTCTTGTGCCTCTAATAATATATGTAACATTTTGAGTTGAGATATTACTATTGAAATAGACAAGGCGATAAAAATATTTTACGGGTCGTGGATACTACAAATGATGATTTCAAATTTCCATCTTTTTGTGAATGTCGCGGATTGTGATTGTGATTTTGTTTTAATTTTTTTTTCTATCAGATATTTTAGTGTTGTTTTTTTCTTCGTTTTTTTTTTTTTTTTTTTTTATTTAAACCCTTATTGAATGTCGATGAAATGACGTAAATTAATGTGAACTGGAAAAAGGTCTATTGATTATTATGGTAATTGTTTCCATTAAGTCAACCCCATAGCTCAGCAACCATATAATATTTAATTGGTTATATTTAATAAGTAGAGCACTTTTAAGATTTCAAATTGTCATTGTTAATTTAATTCTGATAAAATATTCTCGATTTGTTTAATAATTTATTTTATATGAATATCATTTTGGCTGGTAAATAAATGAATTGATTTCATTATTAATGGTAATTGGGAAATAGTTTATATTTCCATATTGATTATGGTTATTTAATAAATTCGTTATATTTATCATGGTGTTTTGACTGATGAATACTTTTGGAGAATATTTTAAGCGGCGATTATGAAATTTATATTGATTAGAAATTCTTAAAATTAAATGTATTAAAATTATTTGAAAATGAAGGAGTTTGTTTTCAAAATGGAATAAATAATGCGATTAAAATTATTGTTTAAATTTTCTAAAAGAAGAAAATCGTTTCAATGTACAATGGAAAAGAAAATAAAAACAATATGCTTCAATTTTGGACAAAAAAAAAACGAAAAACGAAAAAGAAAATTAAATTGTAATTTACTAAATGAGCAGTCATAAATCATGAATGAAGAATTGTAACCATAAGGAGCATTTATTATTAAAATCGTAGTAATAATACCGAATCTTTTTGGTAATAATTTAGTAATAAAACGATAAAAGATCTACCGAAATTTCTAGTTTTCAGAGATTATTAGTACAAATATTTATTAATATTAGGAACAATATTACAAATATTACTAATAATAAAAAAAAAATTGTGGTACATAATTGTTAATAAAATCTTAGCAATCACCAAAATTCTGAAATTCAGCATCAGGATTCAGGACATAGAAAAATATTGTACGAGTATGTATCTAATTCAAAACTTATTATTATTTTTTTTTTTTTTTTTAAATAAAAAACTATAAATGAATTTAATACATTTCGCTAATACATCATTATTGAGTTGCAAATAAATTATGTTTTATTTGTATAAATAAATACAACCTATATAATATATAGATATAATTTTTTTTAAAAAAAAAATAACTGAAAAATAAGTGGTGTTTATTTTGAGTGTACCATATGACAGTGACACGACTCGTAACATATATGTATAATTTCTTTCAAACTTTTTTTTTTTTAAAAAAAAAAACTTTCTAAAAAATATGTTTCACATATCGTGTTTTCTCACAAAATATTAAATTGATTGATTGATTGACGAAATTTAAGAAAAAAAAATGTTATTAACAAAACTGTATATTTTGTTTCGATTTGTGTTTTTTTTATTCTTGGTTAATTTTTATTTCATTTGTATTACTGAATCTGGTGAGTCACCCTTTAATAGGACCACAGATCCATCAGATAAATATTAAGCAGAAAATCAACTCACGTATACGATACCTAAAAATCATATATAGTTAATTTGTTTTATAATATAAATGAATAGACTGACCTATTCAGTTGTAGTCACATTCGTCTGTCTCATCGTATGTTTAACAAATATTTATTTTGGAAATTTTGGTTCGGTTTTTTTTTTTATTAAAATTGTAATTTTGTGTAGATATATAATATAAATACAATCAACAGGTTGTACGTGTTTTGAAAATAGAAATGAAATATAATTTTATCACTTGAAAAGGTGAATTTGGGTGTATTTGCTTTAGCTGGAAGCCACTTAAATATTAAATAATATAAAGGACAAAGATTGGTATAGATCCTTTTATATGGTTCTCAACAAAATAATAATTGGGATTGAATGAAAAAAATTAAGTGCTAAAATTATATGAAAGGTTAAGTTGAAAGCTTTAGACACGCAATATCAGAATTATTACAAAGAAACTTGAAAATGGTTTAATTTTTTTAAATGTTGAGTTGATTTTATGTCATGAATTTGAAAACTCAATTCTATCGATTTCATTTAATTCCATATGTTTGAAATTCAGATTAAAGTTTTTATTTATAAATATAAATTTAATGTTTTCTTATTTATTTATTATTTAGTTATTTATTATAATTCTTTTGTGTTTTGAAAATAGGCTGAAAATAGTTATTATATTTTTAAAATATTTTGAAGTACAAAATCTATATAAAGAGAATTTTTTGTGATAATTTGTTATTCCCAAAGATTGTTTTAAATAGCCTTCTTGTCACAGCGGTTGCAAGCAATCATTTTTCATTTGTCAAAATATAATTTTAAAAAAGGAAAAAAAAAATCAAATTGCTTAAGGTTTAAACAAGCGTAAATAAAATAAATGAAGAAATGTAAAAAAGTAGATTAAGACAATAACAAAATGTCAGTTATGAACTTAATTTTGAAATAGGTACCACATTGTCTACGATAAAATACAAAACCAGCTAAATTTATGATTTAAATTGAATGGAGAAAAAGATACGATTAACGAATAATTACTCAAATTATGAATATAAATATAATATATATGTGAAATAACTTTCTTGTAAGGATTATTTATAAACACAAATTCGGCCGCTATCAAAACCCACGATTCGAATTTATATTATTTTTAGTAATAAACTAATAATTTACAATTTCTAGAAGATTCAAATTTGGTGTTATAAGAAGTGTCTTGAATGCAGAGGAGACGTAAATAAATATAACCATTCATTTATTCTGTAATTCTGTATATTAGGGTGGTTCGTTTTTTGTATGGGAGTTCCAAAAGGTTAAAATTTTCTAGCTCCAAAAGCATTTTTAGATG
>JAABKK020023612.1:0-17570 GCA_011634745.2 Catotricha subobsoleta | reverse complement strand
CACATTAATGCACCGTTCAAGAGTTACAGCAATTGTCAAAATTGTAGAATTGTAATTTTTATGAAATAGGCCCCAGATATTGCAATTTTGACAACTTCAAGAGCCTCAAGCACATCGAAATTTAATTTATTTTCAAAATAATTTTTATACACATTACTCAGTAGACCAAATGCTACTCAAAAAACCGGTATTTCTGAAAAATTCGATCCACCCGAATATATAAAGGTAGTATAGTCACACGTTTTTGTTTGGATTTGAATACACACAGCCTTTATATAAGAATAATTTATAGGTTTTTTTTCTTTCTTTTCTTTTTGGTCATTTCCTTTTACGACATATAATTTACTTAAAACGAACCCGTATTTCGAAAATATATGTTTTAAATGGAAATTGAATATACTTGAAAACTAGAATATAGAATATAGATCAAAAACTGTATAACTTATAGCTTGTAATGTTGTTGACATATAGAAAATATACGACATGCACAAATATATTTATTTATACAACCGATAATGTTAAAATTAAAAGAGTTTTTTTGTTTTTTTTTTCTATTCTGTTTCAATTTACTTGTCTCTATAGCTGCCTTCGGTTTGCCTTATATTTTTGTGAATTATAAAAGAAACTTGAAAATTGGACAATCTTCACATAGATGATTTTTCTATATTATTTTTCGTTTTTATTTATTTATTGTTTGTAATGTGAAACCGGAATTTAAAAATTGAAACATGTTTTGATCGGATTTTATTCACATCGTTCATTTATTTAGTTTTTTGTTGTTTTTGTTAGGATTGTATTTATTGTGTCATGTCACAACACAACACTAGTGGAAAGTCATACAAAACCATATACCAACGAAAATAGCGGAAAACCATACAATCCATTCTAAAAAAAATTATGATATGGATTCTTGTTTTATTATGGATTGGATATGGTTTCTGATAATAATCTGGTATAGTTTCACGGTCATTCGCATACTGAATTCATTCTAAATCAATACTAAATCCATACTAACTCAATAATCTAAGGATGCAACAAATAGTAATTTTGGCATACGTCGTATACCGAATCTATGACATGCTATACTGGCCGAATACCGGAGCCAAAGCCGAATAGTTATGAAATTTATATGATATACCTCACAAATATTCTAAAAATCAACTGCATTCCACAATATCCCACTGAATATAACAAATCGAAATGAATTTCTTAGAATATTTGAGTTTTGAATGTAATTTAATAATTGTGGTATCATGTGAATTATAATTTTATAATCATTATTCAGCTTAGTTGTCCTTCGGCATGTTTTCGGAGCTGGAGCCGAATAACTCGCCGAATAACTCACCGAATATTTGGTATCCTGCTTTTCGGCCGAATAATTTTACTATATGTTGCATCCCTAAATCTACACTAAATCTATACTATTTAGAACCTATATCCATATTGGAAATCAGTACCTATGCGGTTTTTGTATAAATTGATATCATTTTCGTTGGTATGGTTCTTGTTATAGATTTTGTAAATATTTTCATTAGGGTAGGTAAAGAAAAATGACAATTCTAGTTTTATAAATCAAAAGTTTATAGAATAAATCAGATAGATTTCAATCACTTGAAGGACACCAACATAACACACCTGTCGAATGTTTTAATGGTTTGGTGTTCACATTGCTCTATTTTGTCTATGGCCTACTGTCTATTTTAATGGTTCACATTTTATGGTGCGATAAGTATTGAATTATCGACTACAAAATAAGTGAATTAAGTTTTTATTCTTAAATTTCAGTTAGTTATGTACAATCAGGGCCCTGTTTCATAAAAAATCTCAAGTTTACAGGTTCACACGTATATATGGCTATAACTTATTAACGGTGCATTAATGTGATTTGGTATTCTTCAGTGAAATTTTTCAGCTCGTCAAAATACACAATCTTGCTACAGTCATAAATCCTCTACGATTAACCATTCTAAAGATATTCCATTTCATAGAATGAGCCATATTGAGAACTTGTAGAATTCTCATGAATAAAAACCATAGATGGGTCGACTGTTACTTTTTAACTACTATGCGAGGGTAGACGAGGTTTGCTCGATTTCAGATCGAGCATCATTTATAGGACGAATAATCGACACATTTTTGCGTTTTTTTAGGTCCGTAAACTTTTGTCGGCCCGTGAACGGTGCAGACAGACTAAGAGGCGGTAATATTAAGTTGTTTATGTATTGATCTGGAATCGAGAAACATTCTTCTAAAAGTCCCATCAGTCGTTCATATACAATCCATATGAAAAACAACCTTCGCGGATGGCAGAATGTGCAATGGGGAAGCTTGCAGGACGGGCCCCGTGTAGGTTTCTCATTCATGTGTGATACAAATAACAAGCTAAAATTTGCGTTCATTAATATCAAATACACTTTACTTAACGAAAAAAAATCAAAAAAAAAAAATTTATTGATCATCAATTCAAGCTTGATCGGTTTTCGTAAAACTAGAATAACTTTGCTCGTGTGTCGTTAAAACATTACAATAATAACATGCGAGTGCGAGCTTAGGAATATCAATCATAGTCATCTCATCCTCACATACGTATCCTCTATCGTATTTGTACTTATTACACTTACCCAATACAAATTTTTATATTACAAAAAAAAAAAAGAAGAAGAAACACGAAAAAATCAACAACAACAACAAATTATTGTCCCCTTAAACCGTAACCAAATATATTCCATAATTTAATAAATTTAAATTACATTAAAAAAGAAACAAGAAAAAAACAAGAAAACAGATAACTAAATTTTTATTTAATGTATTATTAAATATTTGTGCAATCAACAAAGTGAAAATAATGTTTATTGTTATTATTATACCTACCTTCCGCTTTATTATATTCACTATACAAGATACAACTATCAAATAGGTAGGTAGGTGGCAGGTGTTGTTTCCATATTTATTTCTTTTCACTTAATTTTTTTTTTTTGTTGTTTTTTTTTGTTTGTTTGTTCCGATATGTTAAATTAATATTTTAATTTTATGCATATTTAATAACCGAACGATTTCGATATAGTTAAGCTTTAGCGTGTATCATAAATTCAATTTTAATATAAAAATGTAGACAGCACCAGGTACTTATGGTGCCCCGGTTCCAGCTAATACACATTACGATACGACGACGACGACACTCATATCGAAATGGAAAATAAGCAGATTTTTTTTTTTTTTGTTTTTTTTCTTTTTTGGTAAAGTATACTTTCTTGTAACCGACACTCTTTAAATTGATATCACTTCCTTAACGGAAGAAGTTAATTTTGATTCTTTGCACTGATATGCATTTCGTGTAAAATGATATTTAATATAAAATATTGTTATAGTCCTTAGTTTTCTTTTATGATGTGTAAAGTATATTTTATTTTTGAACATTTTACTAAAGTAAAATTAACCAATAGAAGAAACTATGGGTGAAAGAGTTTTTTTTTTTACCCCTTAGGGTACTCTCATTTAAAAGTCGGGATTTGGTAACTTGGTATAATTGGTATTCGGTATTTTTTTGGTATTCTGGTATTAGAATCATTCATGAGTGTCTTTTTTAATAATTTCGTTTAATGGGCGTACGCGGTGTTTGATATTTGCCAAGAAAGTATGTCAAACTGAAATTATTTTGCATGTGAAACAGTTGAAATGTCTTAAACATAGAGAAAAGAACAAAATTAATTGACAATTTAATTAATACATCATCAGCATCTACATTAGATCTTCAAGTTAGTATTTATCGCTTAAAAACTTACTGAAGTTCTCATCTAAATTAGTAGTATTCACTAAATACTAATGTAGATGAGAACTTAACTAAGTTTTTTCTTTACCGATAAATACTAACTTTAAGATCGAATGTAGACCTAGTAACATAAAGTCCATTACAGACCTTATAGTTATAGAGAAATCGCAGGTAAATATATAGATTAAAATTGCATTCGAACAAAGCACAAATGAATTTATATGAGACTCACGTCAAAAACAATCATATACCGAATACCAAATATGCATCATAATACCAACTTTATAAATACCCTAAGGCAATGATATAAGTTGGTATTCGGTATCCAATGCTTCGCATTAATTTTCCCATACAAATTAATACTGAGGAAGTACCGAGTTTAACAAATTTTTACCGAAAAAACAAGATTTTAATGAGTATAAATAGTTGAAAATAATATAGTTGAAAATATTAATTTAGATGCTGAACTGCTGATGTACCTCATTTTTACCATAGAAATCTAAATATTGTAACTGAACGGTTAGTCCTAGAGGGTTGGTGCCTTCAGAAGAATTGTTCGTTATATCAAGGGGGTGCCGATTATGCAAACCCACCCCGTCCGACTTCCCCCTAAAAAAAAGTTGTATTGATGAAAACAGTGATTTATTCCAAAACTCATTTCATCAAAACTTTGGAGCACTTTGTCGACATCTAATTTTTTTTTTCTAAAATTTTGGCACAAGTTTTCTAGCATAAATCCTAACAAAAGAAAGTAACGGTTATTAATTGATAATCGTTTAATAACCTAATCAATCTATCTATCAAACGATGTGGTCATCCGTTTCATTCGCATTAGATTTATAGTGTTTTGGCAACATTATATCAATTAGAGAGTTTGCAAAATCGACGTACGCGAAATTTATGTAAAGTTTTGTTAACTCGTTTGTATGAAAATTAATACGTTTCCAAATAATGTGAACATTAGCAGTGTTCGGAATAGATAAATGGGTTTTTATTTCATTTAGATGAAAATGAAAGATGCGACCACTTGATTTTCTAAATCAATTTATAGATGTGATAATTAAATGATTAACTTTTCATCAATGATTGTTGATACTGGAGGAAACCGTGAGATTATATCCATGCAAAACGCGTTCATCGATTTCGCAAATTTCTCGATTTTATATACAAAAATTGTTTGTGATGTTCATTTCAAATTTTATGAATTCAGATATTCTTTTTTTGTTTTGGTTTTCAATAAAATGTATGAACCTTGAACGTTAAAACATTTGTGAAATTAATTAGTTTAAATCAAATAAAATAAATCTTTTAGAGAAAGTTTACTGGCGAAACGAAAACGACGCATTATAAGTATCTAAAGTAACAAATTAATGACAGAAAATTATCAACATTTCTTTTTTTTTCTTCTCTTTTTTTATGCTCCACTTAATATTCACATATTCAATTTGCATACTTTATTCACACCACACAAGTCATTTACCATTTCTGCAATCCACACACACACAAACTTAGCCAGTGGTGCCGACTTCTAGGTAGCCCCGGGATACCAGGATCAAACCCATAGCAATCGGCTGGGACAGCTAAGCAACCCATAGCACAAAATACGATTTCCACATACCGCGGTTTATATGAAAATAGTATATTTTCACTAATTTCATAATGCGATTTCCACAAAGCGCCGTTTTTTTTTTCGCAGTTGAACAACCCATAGCAGTTTTGAAAGTCGGCGCCGCTGACCTTATATCCACAAACTAATTGTTTTGGGATCTTTAAAAAAAATAATAATATAATTATTTTGCGAGCAAAGAATAAAATGAAAACTTATCTAATTTGTCAATGAAGATTGTTTTTATTGTTTCAATGCAGATAAGATTCAGAGGTTACCAGTAAACAAACGAAAAGAAGAAAAAAATAATAATAATAGCAAAGCGCGAATAAGCACAAGAACATAATATATTATTATGATTATAATCTGATTTAATATTTTACCTTCTTTGACTGTACTTTAATTTAGATGAAGTCGCGCATCGCATCGTGGTTATCTTGATGATGTTTTCAAAAAATATGTAGTGCATTTTATTTTATAAGAAAAGAAAAAAAACTTACTTATTCTGTTTTCTATAAATTATGTTGTTGAAAATAAAATAAAACGCAAACATAATACTTATGCGCATTAGGGTGGATCGAATTTTTTATTTTTATTTTTCATACCTTCTACAATCATTTTTTTTAGTTGCATTTCGTCTCCTGATTAATGTGTTTAAAGGATTTGGAAAATATGTAAATGGGTTCTTCGATGTGCTGCAGGGTTGTGCGTGTCGACAATTCGATGTCATCAATTGCAATTCGCGTACAAAGGAGTCACTACTAGTGGTTAAATTTTGAACTACACAATCAACCAATCAGAACAAGCCATATGACAGTTCACGACACCTTTTTTATGCGTTTGACAGTTCTGACTGATCACCTTTTTCTGCATAGAAACTGCTGCCGCCTAGTGAGCATGCAGATCGAGAATTGTTGACACGTCAGAATGTCGGCATGTCAACAATTCCGAAAAAAGTATAGAATAATATAAAAGAAACGAAGAAAAAATGGCTAAAAATTTAAAAAATCGACACCTGCAATGGAAATTCGTGTAGTTATGCTTGACCATAACTCACAAAATTTGAAATTTTAAATTATGACTGATTGTTTACATTGTCGATGCGCAAATTAATTGTCGACACCAAAAATGTTGACAAAAATAGTTGACGCGTCGACATCCATCCCTGGCTATAGGTCTGCGAAATTGTTAAAATCGTAATATTTGAACGTGGGTTTGAAGTATTCTATCTCTTGGCCGTTACAAATGATTGTGTGTTCTGTTTTATTATACAGATAGCTTTAGTCAATGGCTTTCAAATAATATATTGGACACTCGTAGTTTACTACGAGGTTCGTAGTTATCTAGTTTTAAATTTCAACAAAAAAACGATTATTTCAAAATCGGATAACTACGTACTTCGTAGCAAACTACGAATGGCTAATATATTATTTCAAAGCTAAATTGACTTAAGCTATCTGTATAATAAAACAGCAATACAATTATTTGTAACGGCCGAGAGATAGAATGCTTCAAACACGATCACATATTGCGATTTTCATAACTTCGCAAACCTTCAGCACATCGAGGAACCCATTTATTTTCAAACTCCTTTAAACACGTTAATCAGGAGACCAAATACAACTTAAAAAAACATGTGTAGAAGGAATGAAAAAATTCGATCCACCCTATTATGCATGTCATAGATGGTTTTCTACTCTATAATTTGTCGGTGGATAAATTGCTTGGTGATATGTAAATAGCGCATATATATTATTATGTTATAATTGATGTGATGCAAAAAAAAGAGAGAAATATCGCGCGCGTCACATTATGAATATTTAAAATTGTAAAACTATCCAGCAATTCGTTATATGTGCATTACGCATAAATAATGAATATTTGTATGTACGAGAAAGCGACCCTCTATTACCTGCTTTCAGTTTGAAAATTTATTATTCGTATAAATTCTGCCTAGTTTTGAAAATTTATGAACTATTTATTTATAGAGCAAAACGCGAAAATATCTATTTAAGATAATTACATGAAAAGTACATAGATTTTGTTTACTACTAAAGTATTTGGCTATAATATTCTCGTTGTATTTTATCGTTGTTTTTTTTTTCAATGGATAAGAGATAGGAGATATGAAAAAATAGTGGAAATGCCGTGAAGCTTCGTTTTTCTTTCATAAATACGAACATCTGTATGATTTGGCAATGATTCGCATTCATTTTACATAAAGTAATCACAATCAATGAGAACGATTTACTTAATTTATTCATCATATCCAAAAAGAAAACTTTTCACTCGCCGAAAGTTCTCCAAACTACTCTTGGCCTGTTGCCACGGATTAAGTACATGAATTTTCTAAAATCTCGGAAATTAGAATTGCAAGGCTTCAAGAACCTGTTCTTTTGATGCGGTAGATGTTCCAGAAATGTACGTAGGGATGTGGTTTGAAAAGGGCGATGACATTGAAAAAGATTTGTTATGCACGTGCGAATGCATTTGCATGTCAAAGATACAAAACAATTTTTCATTGTTTTAAAAATCGGAATATAAGTTTTAATTAGAGGTAAAAGATCGAATGCCCAAAAGGCTTAAATTCAATATTGAGCAAAATTTTCTTCGACGACTTATTTTGGGCAATTAAATTTTCGTGAATTTCATATTTTTAAAAATTTTTCATATTTCTTCTTTGGTTCATACATATCAAATTTAATGGATTGAAATTTAATCAGAGAATAAACGTATATAAAAAAAAAAGCACAATGAATATGAATGGATGACATGGGGTCAAATTCTAACTTCTTCATTTGGTCAAAATTGAGTGAACATTTGACACACCGTGCTTATTCCAAAAAGAAAAATGCCGATTCTAGGGACATTCGTTTGGTAAATGATCAAATGAGCCAGCTGAGATAACTGAGATTACATATCTACGCTGGATCACATCGTTTATTTGCTAACTGAGTTAACTGAGATTAGGTCGAGATTAGATGCCAATGTTCACTAAATCTGAAGAAACTGACGTAGAAACTTGCAAAACGAGTGTGTTGGCTCAGTTGACTCACTTGATCACTGACACAAACGAATGTCCCTTCTAACTGCAGCGAGTGAACAAGTATTTTCGGTGATAAAGATGCATTGAAATTGAATTCAGCGTGTGTCTGTGCTCACTTGCCTCGTAAGCCCGACTCATTTGTAAATAAATGCTCATAAAGTTAGAATTTGGCTCCATGTGGTAATGTTTGTTGATCGATAGAATTTCTTTTTTTTTTTCATCTATATTTTATTCGTATTTCAATATGATAAATTTGAGTTAAACACCACAAAAGTGTGCCTCTCAATGGATGCATAATAATAATCTTACATCATATAATCTAATATTTGTTCATCTCTCATCTGCATCGATCCATTTTTCCAATTCACCCATTCCCGCGCGCCCTTTAGTTAAATATAATTCCGTATGATACACATTTAAAATGATAGGTATATATTTCTTTACTGTGTTGAATGGATTGGTGTGTGTATTATGTACTTACAAACAGTCGTCGAAATTTAATTTAAATTTTAACAAAACATCAAAATAATATAAAATAACAAAGCGGTTACAAC
The DNA here is from genome assembly GCA_011634745.2 of Catotricha subobsoleta. Taxonomy (NCBI): domain Eukaryota; kingdom Metazoa; phylum Arthropoda; class Insecta; order Diptera; family Cecidomyiidae; genus Catotricha; species Catotricha subobsoleta. The sequence goes on along the minus strand of JAABKK020023612.1, from coordinate 8,595 downwards.
ATGTGTATTTAAATACTCTTCGCTTGTCACCATTAAAATTGTCCCAAAAAACCGAACCGAAAATATAATATATAAAACGATATATAATAATTTTATGGAAAACGTTTTTAACAAAACCGATTTCAGAAAAAAGGTACATCAACTCAACTGTAATGTGGGTGGATGTAAATGTAAAATTATATCTCTCGTATTCTCAGAGTGTTTAGGGTTTTATTTTCTTTTTTTTTCTTTTTTATGTATGTTAATATTTGGTTTATACTATTTAGAAATTTTGTACAAATAATGGAAAGAACACTCGTAAATTATATCCAAAAATAGAAAATTTATCGCTTTTCTTCTTTTTTTTTTGAAATAATTACAAACAACTGGCATATATTAATTAATTTTTTGGCAAAAGTACATAAAAATGAAAATAATAGACATAAGTATACGAGTATATGAAATTTATCGATATAAGATTTGTGTTTGAAATTTATGTCTTGAAAATCTTATGCATGCGTTTTTTCTTCTTTTCATTCATGTACCATTTGAAAGATGTTTGTGTTAAATATATGATGAGCGAGTGCGAGTAGCTTATCTCGTTTTTGATTATATTTTAATTAGGTTGAGAGATTTTTTTTTCCTAGCGCGAAGAAGCGCTTTTTTGGATTTTTATTCGGTAATAACTTTGATAGTTTCTTTCGCATTCATGCCACCAAAATGTGTTTAATGTATTACTGTTGGTTAGGGTGGATCGATTTTTGTTTTCATATACCTTCTACCATCATTTATTCTAATTGCATTGTGGTTAAACAATTCTGAAAATAAATTGGTTCTTTCGATGTGCCGTAGGTCTGCAAATTTGGAAATATCGCAAAATTTGACCGTGTTTGAAGCATTCCATCTCTCGGCCGTTGGATGGATGGATGGACTCAATTAGCTTTCAAATAATATTTTGTACATTCGTAGTTTACTACGAAGTTCGTAGTTATATAGTTTTAAATTTCACCAAACAAACGATATTTCAAAATCGAATAACTACGGACTTCGTAGTAAACTACGAGTGTCCTTTATACACGTTAATCAGACGAAGACTAAATGCAACTAAAAAAGTGATATTAGAAGGGGTTGGTGGACAAGTTGCTAATGTCAATATAGGGTTATTGACGCCCATGGATTGTTCCGACACACTTTGATCTTATTTTAATAGTTTTTCAATGATTCTAATTTTCGGTTTATCGATTACATAATTGCTAAAATGCTAATCACAATATAGGAGAAACATGTAAAACAATATTCGATGGCATAAATTGAAAATATGTAAACCGCCACATATACGATTTGAAAGAATTAGCACAAATACGGTTAGTTTTTACGGTAGTTTATTTTTTATATAGAAGTTAGCAATGCATTATGCGCTTATGAAAAAACCTATATGTTTGTGGTAAAGTCCTAACTGTATTGTTCGTCTCTGTGACAAAAAACTATCATAGGTAGGTATATTTCGATATATTTATGGTATAAAGTCAATCATATCGTATGGTATATGAATGTCATATCATCACAGAGCATATTATTATTCTTTTCTCTATAGGGTGGTTAGTTGATGCTTAAAAGAAGCTACATGAAACTGAAGATACAAAGAATATTTACCGATTGCATATAGATTTTGTCATTATTTAAACAATCTCATAAGCATAATAGTTTAATATGTATATGCGTTACACACTATCGGGTTTAACAACTGGCTATAATTACCTAACACTTAATTGATGTAAACTTAGGCATTTTAATTAATTTGACTCTAGTCAACATTAAAGTATTAAAGAGCGAAAGGTTTTAAAAGAAATGACAACAAATTCAAAAAACCGAAAATCTCAATAAGGATCATCATCAGCAGTTACGACATTTATTTGAATATTTATCGATGAAACAAAGACCGATATCATTACTTTCTTCTTGTTTACAATGAACTGATGTTCTGTTTTTTTTTCTTACTTTTCGCCATTCTCATCTCTAATCCATCCTGAGTATTGAATACCATGGCCGTTTGAACATCATCGTTACCACAATTCACAGTAATCATACCACAAAGGGGAAAAGTCCCTTGTGCCATTATAATAATAATAATTACTATATTGAAATAATTTATATGTAGAGTAGAGTATGCATAAAATAATATATCTCTTCTCTATATAGATATGAAGAAAAACCCTTTTAGCAAAATGACTTATATATACGAGTAAGTATATGCGATATAGAAATTATAACCATTATTTTGTTTATAGAGTGGTGGCGTGTTTTGCTGTTTTGTATAGGATGACATGACTGATTTAACAAGTGTGTCATTTGTTAAAACCTTTAATTGGGTTGGTGGCACTGGGTACTTTGACAAATATATATAAATATATAACTTACAAATGCGTTTAATGGTCGGATAAAAGAAATTCGAGTAGCAATGTGAACATAAGAAATAAGGATCATATTATGTGATACGTATATAAACTTTAATTTATTGTCATTTCTAATGACCTGATATACATAAACATCTCAGTTTTCCAACAAAATATAATTATTATCTTTTGACCATTTTATCCCATTTCACAATTTATATATATAGCCCTAGTGTGCGGCTGCTGTTTAAAATTTAAAATATAGTGAATATAGAAGAGGCGCTATATATGCGAGTCACCCATAAAACTGTTGAATAATAATATGTTTCGTTATCTTCCAGTTGTTATATAATCACTTAAAGACCACATCTTTTGAATACAAATCGCTACAATTAACCGTTTTGTGTATAGAAACAATTTAACCATAATTGTTTAAGGATGCGCATAATATCGCTTATGTGATGGGCCATTATCATAATATGACTATTTTTGAAGTGTTTTGTAATTTACATATTTGGTTCGGAGCAATTTTGTTTACTTTTTAGATGTTCTCGTCTGTTATTTGTGTGATTATATTCAATTTTGTTGTTTTATAATTGTGAAGGTGTAATTAAATAGAATTAAACAAAAAAGTATTTCATATGAATATACGTGAATTATTAGCAGGTTATCCGCAGGAGCACCGAATCCAGAGGACTCCTAAGACAGATTCTTGGTATTCGAGCAGAAAATTTATCCATTCCACCGTATATCTGCGTATCCAAATTTGTTCATTGACTCATTGACTCATTGACTATACATTACAAGGTTTCTGGTCGTAAAGCCTTTGGTTTTTCGAAATACGACATATGAATATTACAAAATTTTATACGTCGGGTGTTACCAATTAAAAGTCTATGAATAAATGTGTAGAAAACCAAGATTGGTCTAAGAATCGTATAGATGAACTTTTTTCCATTAATATTTTTTTAAATTAGACCATAACGGAGGCATATATGAATTTAGGTGTATTTGATTGCAATAACTCATAAGTCTTAAGTAATTCATACATTGTTTGACTGAAAAAAAAGCTTTTGTAGATTGCAAAAGTAGTAAGAGTTGAAAAATATACTTAAAACGGTAAGAATTGAAAAATATTAGAACTAAAGATAAGGATTGAAATTGTCAGAGTTCTAGGAAGTTTATAGTTAATATAATGTCAGACATAAGGTGATGCTGTGTCTATAATTCTCAATTTTACATTTAAAACAAATAAAGAAAAACAAACCCGTTGAATAACCGTTGAATTACCATAATTGACTCTATACCTTATCTAATGACTTGCTTTCTCTATATTTTGGGTAATCAGGAAATCTTGCCGTTTGTACGACATTACATTATAATGTTAGTGAAACATTTTCTTTATAGCTTAAGCTTTAAAAATATATAATAAAAGACATTACATGCAAATTGTCGCTTCAATTCAAATTTCATTATATTTTATATGCAACGCTTACATATATATTGTTGAACTCTTACAAATGTAATTATTTAAGAAATTCTCTATACTAAAAAAGCAATCGCATATATCACTAATTTTAATTCTATAATGAAAATTATGAGAATTATATAAGGTATCTCCGTACGCCGCGTACATATCAGCCAATTTCATTTAATGTAAACCATTCAACGATATATATTCTTAGCTTTAATAAATAATCAACAATACAAAATGTTCATATATATGAATTGATGACAATAATAATAAATAATCCTTTCCCTCTTATGTATTTTAGAAATAGTATTAATTTCATAATATTCAAAATTTATAATTTTCTATATACATATATATATATAAACAAAACGATTATAGGAATCGCGTATCATATAGAAAAATGACGCACACACGTACACGTATAAAAGTTATATTTGAAATTAATATCGTTTGAAGGATTTATAGCTCCCACATGCGGTAATAGATGTGATAAATTATTTAAAAAGACTCAACAAAGATGCGACAGATTAAAAAACAAAAAAAAAGTATTATATTTTGTTGGATTCGTGTACAGCAGCACATTTTCGACAAATTGAAATCTCATCCTCACATATTTATTAAGGGGTATGTCATGTATAAGTATATATGTTGAGCCTGAACATGAACATAATTATTTGTAATTCAACAATTGAATTTACAAAATGTGTAAACTAGAACTAAGCAACAAAAAAAAAAAAAAATGAAGAGAAAATAAAACAAAAATGATTATTTTTAGCATATTTTTGTGACGGTCCCAAGTAAAAATAATGAGTACTAGTAACCTCAATGTAATAGTTATGTAGTTATCCACCATAAATGGGAGGAATGAACGGCTTTTACTATCGGCAATAATTTAATCATTAACTACCGTAGCCGGTTACCGTCATAGTTACGTAGCTTTGAGGTAATCGTTTCCCTTTTTCGGTAATATTTTTAAGTTTTTTTCTATTTTTTGGTAATCATATATCCTTAGTGGAATTTAGGTATACTTTTTGTATACCATGGAAGGTCGTTTTTGGAACAAATTGTATACCTACACCTTCTAAGGTATACATTTTGTATAATTATACCTTCAAAGGTATACTCTTTTTTTTTGAAAAATATACATTATATGGTAGGTATACTTTATATACCTTGCAAGGTATAAAGTATTTTTTGCAAAAACGTATACTTCGAAAATTATAAACTTGTTCCAAAAACGACCTTCCATGGTATGCAAAAAGTATACCCAAATTGTCCACTAGGGATTACTAAGATGTTAACAAACTATTAATGTTAAAATATGGTAATGCAAATAGCAAAAGAAATATAAATTGCAAGCAATTGCATTTGGATATACTTAATTTAAAATAACGCGCTTTATGCCATCTAAAAAACAAAAACCTCGAATTTAAAAAAAGACCACGAAGTTCTACGTGTGAGTCAGAAGACGAAATGCGACTTAGAAAATTATGGAAGAAGACAGTAAAAAAAATAAAATCGATCCACCCTACTAGCCGTACTACTTAATATGGTATTGTTACTCTATAGTAGTTTTGATCAGGGAGGCGAACCTTTCGTCATTTTTGAATGGTTCGGTTTGGTTCCTTGAGTTTGGTTTGAGCAGGAAAAAAAGTGGGGTTCGGTTCACCAATTTTTAATAGCTCAAAATTATCTTTTTTATGAGAGTTCGGTTCTTTGGGTTTGGTTCTAAAAATAAAAAATAAGGTTCGGTTCTTTGGGTTCGGTTTTAAAAGCGGAAAAAAGTGAGATTCTTGGGGTTAGATTCGGTTCGCTTCCCTGGTAACTAATAGTCTACTTAGTCAATACTCGCTAATATTATAAAATACTAGGCAGTACTACAAATATTACCAAGAATTTGCCTTAAAGTAATCGTTTTTGATAGAGCAACTAACGTAATAGTTAAACCGAAAATAAAGTAGTTGTGTGTACCCAATAAAAGTGATATTTTGTTGGCAAACATTTCTACTTGGGATCCACTTCTAGATATTTTAATAACATATATTATGGCACACAACCCAATCATTTCATTTAGATGTTAAGATTTATTACAAAAAGTAATATATAAACAAAATCCATCTAATTTATTAGAAATAAAGAGAATCAAAATTGTTTCGCACATGGTCACCACTCACAATTGCCGTACATTCGATTCAATCAATTGTTGTGTGTTATTATATTTTACACTGTATTCCAAAATATTATAATTATAATTCAAAAAAAAAAAAAAAGTTTTCTTTAGTCTGGAAGGTACAATTCAAATTTTTGAACTTGTGCTTATAGTCTTCGTCATTGGTTTTTGTAAAAGAAAATCAATAATTTGTGTATACATTATTTTTTTGCTTTCTACTTTTATTCAAAAGCGACGTAACGGCAAAAATGTTTAGATGTTGTTTGTGGGGCCCTGGATATTGAAAGATGATTGACATTTCATTTGTTAAGATTTTAGAAATAATGAATATGTCTATAAAGTGTCACAAAAGTTATACACACGCACAATAGAATGCGAGCAGAAGTCAGAATAATATTACACATTAGTTATTATTAAATATTTTAAATTTGAACAAAAAAAATAAATAAAATAATAATAATAATATATAGTTTTTCTGTTTGTTATTGTCATAAATTATATTTCATGGTCGATGTTTACGTTATGATTATGATTTGTTAGGAAATTATTCTGTGAAAAGATTGTTTTTTTTTCTTTCTTCGTTCCTTGAATTTACGATGAGAAACGTATCAGAGATGGAATAGAAGACCAACAATATACAAATGCTGAGATATATGGATTAAATTTCTTGGTGGTCCGGTCATTTGAAAAGTACACGTACATGTCATAATGTCCTCAGGTCAAAGGTCAAAAAGTCAAATAATTGGGGACTTATGACCAAATCGTTTTGGAATCTTATGACTCAGTGAGAAAAGTCATAAGCGCCCTCGTATTATTCGGTCATATGTCCCCAAAACTTTGGGGGACCTATGACCAAATGGATTTGGGAACTTTTGACCTGGGGACGTATGACCTGCCCCCCAAAGTACATTTAAATATTTAAAAGGTTCACTTTCTGAAGAAAAATCACCTTCACCTATATAAATATCTTGTTCTTGAAAATGGAAGCAAAGATTCTTCAAGGCGATTTTCGAAGTTAATCAATCTTGTAGCTTCAATTGAAACGGGAAACAAAAACATGTGAATGCGAAAAATAAGACTTCTCATCGAATGAATATTAAAAAAAATATAAAAAAATGGAGCGCGCAAATGTATTCGATCCCCGACTGATCGCATCAGAGATCACTTTTTATTAGCTCAGTTCGAGGTCTCAATGTTTCTGTTGACCTGGTGCACATTAGAATTACCTGTCCCTGATATAAACGCAAATCATATAAAATATGTTATTAATTCATTTTTTTGAAAACAACTAAATTCATCTCTGCACAAGCGCATTTTACACACACGTTGCTTAATTCATTCATTCAGTTATTTCACTATAGCAAAATGCACAAATCTTAAATATAAAAGATTTTTTTTAAAGATTCTATTTTAACTCTGACCGATATCAAAAATATTTACCCAATCCAAAAAGTTGAATTTGAATTTTATAATTACATTTATAGTTTCTTCTTGAAAACTGCTTAAAAATGTTTATATGTATATATAATGTGATTGTAAAGGATACGGGTGTTCACCTGAAAAAATGATGTGTACCATATTGAACCAGAGGGACAGAGGGACAGAGCACACACACACACACATTCACATGCGATAACGCAATAAATTATTTTTATTTTATAGCTTCTCGGATCATTACGTATATATAACAGGGAGGCGAACCTTTGTCATTTTAGAAGGGTTCGGTTCATTGGGTTCGGTTCGGTTCTTAATGTGAAAAATAAAGTTTCGGTTGCTTGGGTTCGGTTTGAGAAGCGAAAAAAAAGTGGTTCTTGAGTGTTCGGTTCGGTTCTCCAATTTTTAGTTTAAATTGCTCAAAATTATCTTTTTTTATGAGAGTTCCAGTTCTTTGGGTTCAGTTCATTGGGTTAAAAGTGTGGTTCTTGGTGTTCGATTCAGTTCGGTTCAGTTCGGTTTAGTTCGGTTCAGTTCGATTCGATTCGATTCGATTCTCCAATTTTTAGTAAAAATTGCTCAAAATTATCATTTTTTTTTTATGAGGGTTCCGTTCTTTGGGTTCGGTTCTAAAAGCAAAAAAAGTGTGGTTCTTGGAGTTCGGTTCGCTTCCATGATATAGAGAAGCAAAAATTGTAATACGATATCGAGATATTAATTCCAGATGAAAGCAATATATTAATTTGGTTCATTAAAACAAAATATATGCATATAGAAAAACTGAATAACATAAAAGTAGATTACTATCAACATCCAAAAAACATTGGTGATAAAATTTAATGACACAATTATTGGATCGACCCTTACAAACGTTACAATAATCTGAAAAGCCAGTGACTTTCTTTCATATATCTCAAAAAAAAAAAAAACAAATTTCTGGAACATATAAGATAACATTATTACGACTTTTCAATAATTAAATATTTCAAAGTAAAACATAGAAGAAAAAAAAAGAAAGAAAAAAAGACGAACAACCATAAAAAAACGTACGTATTTAATATTTAAAACAAAATTTCAAAAATAGATAAAAATCTGTATGCTTTGTGCATATCATTTTCTATATTGTGCAATAATTGAACATAAAA
>JAABKK020023601.1:0-17571 GCA_011634745.2 Catotricha subobsoleta | reverse complement strand
AAAAGTAAGACATCTTAAAACATAAATTTGATGCAAAAGGTTGTATCTGTATACGTTATCAATATACAGATGCAACCATTTGCATCAAATTTATGTTGTAAGATGTCTTACTTTTGAACTGGTACGGCGACATGATATTTATTTAGCGTTCAACTTTATGATTGGATGGAACTATAAGCAGAGAGACCTCTCTCGAATATAATATATTCTCTGCTATAACTATTATAAAAAAAATATAAAAATAGTTTTTAATTTTGGTAATTGTATTGCGATGTGTAGGTAGGTATAATTTATATCATGTGTATTTGGTGACATCAAAAATGTGTCTAGATAACGAAACGACATTTAAATATCAATATCAAGTTTAGTTGAGTGAATTCTTAATATTTAAACGAATATTGAACTAAATACTATAACACGGCTCCGCTCGTTATGTGCAATATGATGCTCTGGATTTATACCTCATCTTTGATAATAATTTCGCAAGTAAATATCATTCTTACTTCATTTTTAAGAGAAAATTAATAATAAATATCTTTTGGTTTTCGTTATTACAGATTACTTTCGGATCAGCTGGTTTATTCTCTCTAATTCCAGATGCTATAGGTCACGCATTGGGTAATGTTGGTAGAGTCGCACATAATATAGGAGATTCAATGGGTGCTCATGGCAGTTATATAAATTCGCGTCATACTGGTTACGTTTATCCTCATCAACAGCAGCAGCAACCTGTACATCAACAAAGTTTTATGCAACAACCATTTTACCAACAATTACAGCACCCACAACCATTTCAGACACAGTTACAGCATCAACAACCATTTCAGCAACAATTACTGCATCAACAACCATATCAGCAACAATTACAATATCAACAACCATACCAACAAAATGCTCAATATTTAATGCAGGGTCTATATAATCCATTTCAGCAATTAGGTGGATTTGCAAGTAGTGTTATGCAACCGTTTAGTCATCTGTTGAATGGTTTTAATAGTGGATATCAACATCATCAATCAACTCAACATATTCAAAATCAGCACATGCCCGGAAATCACGCGATTTCAGGGCAAATAACGACTACAACTCCGATCATGGGAGCTTTACATCAATAAAAGCTGATGTGCATAATTCAAATGTTTTAAAGAAATTATGTATTGGATTTCTCATCCATATATTGAATTCAATAAAAGAAAAGAAAGATAAATGAGAATGCGAATTCATTCTTATTATTTATTAAATAAAATTTAATTTTTAAATATATTAAAAATAATACGATTAAATACGCTTAAAAGATTCAAATCCAGTCATGTCATATTAGCTTCTTTATCGAAAATTAATTAAATGCTCCTTAGAATAAATCAACCTATCCTATTAATCTATATTATATTAGTTTTTGGTCTTCAATGATGCATGTGATTAAGAGACAAACTTAAGAAATATAGAAATGTTTTACAGCAAAAAAAAAAAATTGCAATCAATTATATGAAGAATGTATGTACATTTCAAAGCCGTAACCAGACATGACTTATATTATGGAAATTTACAATCTTGGTCTGTGACGCTGTCTAATGTTTACGTTTGATGTGTTTAAAAATTATATTCTGACTTCTTTTCTTTTACTGGGCTGATTCATTTGCAAAATAAATCATCTATGAATTGTAAAACAAATTTTATAAAAGCTCTTATGAATTTATTTTATAATCCCATTTCTTCTTGGTCCAGTGCATTTTCATGAATTAATCGATAGTATTCTTACTGTTTATTGTAGTAAATATATATACATATATAAATATATTTTTCATTTCACTGTATTGTGTCATAAGATTTTAACCGAAAGTCATTAATTTATAACAAAAGGAAAATTATTATAATCATCATTTATTCTAGTACCTTTTATCATTTACAACAATATGATTAAATGTCGAATACATTTGCGATATACACAAAAATGTATATATAATTCAGAGCCGCATTAGCTATATGAAGAGTAAGACGTAATTTACAGTCGGGTCTATTGTAAAATTTTTAAAAAATCAGAAAAAATACAAAAAAGTTCGGTACCGGTGTTCAGAAATTATGTACTTTTCTATTTAAATTACAGTTTCAGTTAAAAAAGAAAATAAGGTATTTATTTTAATTCATAATCGAACTTGTTGGCTTCAAGTGCGACACTGAATTCTATACAAAGCTCAAACACTTAGAAAAAGTTCACATATCAATCGGTAATTAACTTTTATAGACAAATAGATAAAATATATTTGAATATGCGTTTTAATAAATACTTAATGAATAGTCCGGAAAATGTTAAATTTGATAATGGTCCATGATATGATATATAATATAATGCATGATCTGAGACCACAACTACATTTTTACTATAATTATTATATTTAAATAAAATTATTAGTCATTTTTATTATTTTCTTCTGTTTGAACGCCAAACTTAAACATTGATATTAACATTATTTTATTGCCTCAAATATATTTTCCCTTGGCCTTACCATATAAATGGTATACAATTCGCGCAAACGCATTAAAGGATTTTTTTTAGGAATAAAATTGTCAGTGGTGGTCGTCAATAAAATTTTTTTTGTATTTGAAAAAAAATATTTTATTTTAGAGAATCGTTTTATTTCTTTCTCAATTTTCATGTACATAGAAATAGATATTTTTAAATTATTTATATTAAACATCAATTTAAACTAATTTTATAAGTTTTATTTTGTTAATATTTTTAAATGAATATCTCAGAGAGGGGGCAGGTAAAAAACCCCCCTGTCACCCCTTCGTGTGCATCTATTTCTATATATGCTTATACCTCTTATAAACTATAATTCATATAAAGATAAATTTTATAAAGCACTCCCTCTGTCCCAAATTATGGTATACATTTCTGTTTTATATTTTCAATTATGGATGACTATATACAATTATAAGGTTCACTCTGGAGTACATAATTTGTTTATAATTTAAGCTAATTATATTAATTTTGAATTTTAAAAAAGTTAAAAAAAAAAAATATAATATGAGAGTTTTGTACATCATAATAAAACGAAGAAAAAACCATTAATGTATACCATAACTTGGGACAGAGGGAGTATACGCTTTTTACAAAAAAATACTTTACAATTTATAATTTTAGTATACCTTGGATTACAGCTAGGGAGCTATTTTTCTTAATCGAGGATCCCTTTTTAAAAAGAACATTACATGATAATATTCAATATAAAATGTTAAAAATATTTATACTAAATAACTATAAAGACCATAGATGTGCTATATCGTCAGAAAATATAATTCTAATAAATTACCTTATTTACATTTATAATATATTACCATCTTTCCATAGAATTTAACTGGTTTAGTAATAACAAATTATACCAAAACTGAACGAACCTTTACAAAACCACCACCACCGCCACTACTGCAAAATAAAACTCCCTCTCTTATATCTCCAATATGTTATGCATACAGAATACACAATAAACGCGCTCTACCGCATAATATAAAATATCATTTCACAAAAAAATATATATTTCCAAGAATATATTCCATCTTCGAACACAAAAAATAGTACCCTTGAACTCCATTTATATTATTAACATTGGGCGCGGTAAATAAACTAAAATTTGAGCTAAATAAATTTAATGAAACACAATTTGTTTAAGTTCATACCAATAATATATTTTAATAAATAAAAACAGTTTTTTTTTTTTTTTTTAATTAAAAAGTTGAAAAGTTGTAATACAGATCAGACGGTAAGTTTAATAGTGAAATGAGTGGTTTTGTTTCTTTTCTATATTTAATCAGAAACAATTGTTAGTTGATGTAAAATTTATTATCAGACAATATTAAGGTTTAAAAGTTTAGTTCCACATATAAGATTGGTTTGTGTTAAGAAATAGTATTAGAATAAAGTGTAATTTGTTGGATAAAATCATTGACAATAAAAGTGAAAGTTGAAGTGAAAAACAAAATATATACCTTTATATTAAATTCAGATGGGCATTGGGCATAGGATATAATAGAATAAAATAAAATGTCTGCTTCTTCTATTGTTTAAATTTATATTCATTAGATTTAGACGTAAGGAAATCTCGCGTCAGGCCTCACGCAGGACAGTAATTGTTCGTTTCTTCTTTTTTTTCGTAAATGCTTCATTGCTATAAAAAAAAGAAAGTGGGATTCGATGCTAAATTCAAAACCACATTTAAAATTATTTTTAATCATTATTTTTATTTAAAAAAAAAAACACATTTAAAGATCACGACTGTTCCATGAGTCACTGTACGAAACATTTTATTTTTATATACCTGTTTAGATAATAAGACTATAACTACCCATTATTCATTGATCATATTTACATTTATCCAGTAGAACTTTGTGAACGTGAAATAGAATAAATGAATGGAAATTTTACGTATATATATGATAAATATGACCGGTCTATAGATTTTTTTATATTAACCATCATAACTATTGATATAAAAAAAGGGTTAATTTTTGTGATTTCTTTCCTTTACCATCGTTTACCAACATTTCACATCATTAACATAAATATTTAAAATTTACGTATGGATAAATAAGGGAAATATATTGACTATTTACCTGATGAACTGAAACACGTATAGATATATTTTATACGTGAGAATTTGTCAGGGGTGAAATATTTTTTTTTATTATACGCCGCTAGTTTATGATGATATTATAATTACTACTATTATACAATTCGTGTTAGGTATGCCACTTAGCTTTCGCTTAATAAAACAATACAAATGTAAAGTGCTGAATATTCATAATATATTGTCTTTGTGCAAAAACATGTACATTATTTGAAGTTCTCTATATAATACATACTTCTAAGTGCAAATACATGAATGCACAATTCTACATTCTTTTCTGTAGTATTATAGTTCGACTGTATATATTCCGATTCTCATATATTCCATAATAGAAATGTATTAGTATTAGACCAAAAATATTAGCAATTTAGCATATATGCATCATATATGTGTCTGCACTTCTGGTTTTGTGCAATACATATATTTCGTTGGAATACGATTTGATGATTACGAATAATGCATACTAAAAAATTTATGCTAATAGATTTTTCGTTTAACTTAATATATTGGTAAATATAAATTAGCGATTCAGTTTTAATTTGTACTTTATCTATAAGTTTTTATTAACTCAATATTCCATTTTCATGATCATTCTTTTAATAAAAATTTCAGGTTACTTTAGCTATAATTTTCTGTGTGATCTTCATCCATAAGGATTTTTGTACTAAGTACGGGATTGTTAACATTGATTGTTGAAAAGCTCAATATTTACAATAAGAAAGTAGCTACATTCGGTATTTTTAATTGACCGGTTAAACAAAAACATATATAACCGTGTTTTAATTTAAAAATTGGTTTTTACAACGGTTAAACTGAAATTATAAAATCGTCTTTATAACCCTTCATCTAAATAAATGATGTTATGTCAAAAAGTCACTTAGACGATTTCAACGACTATATAAGTCAATTATATATACAGAATATCTATTGCATAGTATTATGTATCTGTTAATGTATAAAGCATATTTCTTCCCTATCACTAAAAGTTCGACTCACTGAAATAATTACTTATTATATTCTTCTAGTTTTCCGCTTTGTTGCTTATGTATATATTATGCGGATATATTTTCCATGCTTATAATATATATTAAAGGCAACCAATTCGCTAATTCTATTAAAATATCAAAGCCAGGGATATTAGTTTTCAAAAAGTTCAAATTTTGCAAAGCTGTAGGGAAACGTTTCTTAATTTTTTTTTTTTTTTTAATTATGTATAGTAAGTTAGTTATATGTTATAGTTAATGTAATTGTCGTTTTTAATCTAGATCCTTCCATCACTGTAAATCGGAACATTTTGAATTACCTTTCTAGAAATTTGTATATTATTATTATATTTTAAAATTCTAATTCAATTCAATTCGATTTATCTTGAATCAGTTATTTATTAATTTTCAATTTACATTTCGTTCAATTCTGACCGTTAAAGTGTAGAATAAAAACGAAATTTTATCATATTAGCTCTAGCTCTAACTGTTATTAAGAAATAAGATGACGGACGTGAGGTGTATCAGGATTGGCCGATTTCTAATTTTATTTATTGATCATATACTTAAAGAATAATACAAAAATTAGCCATAAATAAACGCGTCAATTTTAAATTTAATTTGTTTCGTCATATTTTTGTAAATGTCAAATATATTATGAAATTTTTGTGAATTAACAATTTATCTAATTTTAATATTTTTTGGATGGTGTCGTGCAGCGGTTTTCAAAGTCATTTTACTTCAATTTTAACGTTTAAAAAAAAAAAACAAACGATTGACTGAAATTAAAAGCCTGCAATGTTGTCATTACGTTTCTGCCACTTTTCATTGAAACGTTTCATACTTACATCCCTGATCAAAGCTATTATTTACCAATACAAATTCAAGTTGATAAAAATATATGGATTGAGTTTATAATTAAGGGTTATCGACCCTGTTGTGTGTGTTTCTTTTCTTTTTTTTTATAGAATCATATATTTAAATACAATAGTGTCTATTATAAATCTTTTTTTCAGTTATAACGAAATATGGATATAAAGAACAAGGTTGCTTTAGTGACAGGTGGTGCAACTGGCCTAGGACGTACATTCTGTGAAGAGCTTTTACGTCATGGTGCCAAAGTAAACCATTTAATTTAGTAACAATTATTATATATACATTTTTAACTATTACTTTTTGCTCTTCAAAAGGTTTCAATTTGTGATTTGGATTCAGACGCTGGAGAAAATGCTGCTGAGGAACTAGGTCAAGCATATGGTAAAGATCGCGTTCTATTTTGTCATTGTGACGTAACTGATTACGTGCAATACGAGGAAGCATTTCAAACAACATTATCTGAATATGATGGCATCGACATTGTAGTTAATAATGCTGAAATTATGAATGATAAATTTTGGGAATTGGAAGTTGATGTAAATTTGGTATGTCTCCAAATGAATACAATTACTGTAATCATTGAAATTCATTAATATTGAATAAATATAAATTATTCAAAAAAGAAGTAGAAATTGTTTTATAAAACTTTAAATTGGCATTTTAGAATGGAGCAATTCGTGGAACACTTCTTGCACTTCAATTCTTGGGTAAAGATAAAGGTGGACAAGGTGGAGTTGTGATTAATATTGGTTCCGCAGTCAGTGCTCGACCACAAATTTCAACACCAATTTATACCGCAACTAAACATGCTGTTCTGGGTCTATCAAGATCTTGTGGAGTAGGTTAATTAAAAATAATTATTTTAAATGGTGAATATTAATTTTTTTTTCTTCTGTTGACTATAAAATTAGGATTCTTATCATTTTAATTTGACTGGTGTTCGTGTTATCGCCCTATGCCCCGGATTATTAGATATTGGTGCATCGTCTTCATCACACAGCAATCGTTTTAAATCACCGGTTCATGAAAAAGCATGGCAATTGGACATGAAAGGAGTCATTCCACAAAAGTACGATCACATGTTAATTTTTTAGCCGTTAACCAATTGTATTATTTTGATTTATATTTACAGAATGGAACATGTTGCCAAAGGGTTAATATCAGTACTTAAAGATGGTGCTAGTGGAACAATCTGGTTAATAGCCAATGGAAAGCCACCAAAAGAAATTCCATTTTCAAGTGTAACAATTTAAATCGTAAACCGTCATAATACGTATGACTTTACATTCGGTATTCAAAAATAGTGTTTTTTTTTCAACCAAAATGGAAAATTTAATAAAAAGAACTTTTAACACATGAGAAAATAATTAAAACCAAAAACATTTTAAGTACAAGCAAACACAAAATTTTTATATTAGAAAAATGTAAGATATGAAAAAAGTAATTTAATCGCCCGATTTCATCTCACATTAACATTTGAAATTTTTCATTCCTTCATAAAATTAATATTACAACTATTACTTATTAATAAATATTATTTTTCCAATGACAAACAGATTGGTAATTGATAATTGATAAAATTTAGTTGTGAAAATTAAATTCTTTAAATTGATATTAATGTGTCTATCTTGCTTTAATGCAATGGTAACAATAAAGTGTAATAAATTAGAACTAGTCTCTTAATTAACTCTTTATTCATATTGTAGAATTTAAATATTTTGTACATGGAGACCACACATTTTAACTGCTGTCTATTCCATAATAAAAAAAATCTAATTAGGAAATTTTTATTTAGAATTTTTTTTATTTAGTTTTTACATGTTTTAGCAATACTAGTCATCCATTTCGTTAATGGTGTTTTTCCCTTAAAATAATTGTTCTTTAGTTTAATTTTCAATTAAAAATGTGAATTTTGTTTTAAACAAAAGAAAAAAAAACAAGAGAAAATATAAATAAATAGTTATTAAGACTCCTAATATTCGAATGGTCAAAGACTTTTTTTACTTAAATATTTAAGTTATTTTATGTTGTTTTGTTTAAGATAAATTGAAATTAAGTATGTCCTTATTCTAAATAAGTGCTTAAAAAAAAGTGCTAACAGGAAATATTTTTGTTTCTTTCTTTTTTTTTATTAAAATATTTTATTGTAGTGTAAGTAATATTAAATTAATCAAAAAAAAAAAACCATGCTAAATTAAATTGTATAACATAAAATGTTATTGATAATTATTCTAATACAAATGCTTATGATAATAAACACTTAAAACAGAATAAAACCCATGTTAACTGAATTTTTATTTGAATGAGAGATAGATTATAGGCTCAACCGAATTAATATAAACTTCAAAAGGAACATTATTTTACATATGGAACATAGACAAATAATTTTCATATCGGAATTTCCTTCGAAGATCGGCATTATTCCATAATTTAATGCTAGCTGTTGTACCTTGATGATCATGATAGTAACTGCAATCACGCACCCTGTCGAATTTCTTTAATTCAGCTAATCGTTCCAAACACTTTGTTTGCAGTTTTAGCTTTCTGGCTTGTTTTTCTTCATCCTTCATGCATGCTCTACAAAGTGCATCATTGGTTGAACTTGACCAATTTTGCCAGTAATCACCTTTTGGAATTTTATGACAAACTAAACATTCAGTTGTGTTTACAGGAACACAAAGTGTTCTTGTAGCGGGTATAATACGTCGTTTCCCACCAAATGATTCAGCAATAATATTTTTTCTTGATTTATACTTGTAAGTACTCGGACCAGGAGTTAATAGATAACTTGGTATTGATTGAAACTCTTTCATACTTTTACCAAAAGGTTTCCAATTTTTCTTTAAAGGTTTATTTTGATCGTCTGGATGAAATAATTTAAACCCATTTCCACTTTGATATTGAAAACGTGGCACTTTTGATGGAAATGGACCATATCCTTCTTTTTCTGGGGTCTAATGTTAATAAAATAATTTAGTTATTTAGTTATTTTGGAAAAAAAAAATACGATTAAACTTTCAATTTAATATAAATTACTTTCGTACGATTTTCAATACTTTGAATATCGGCAATATTTTGAACACTAAATATTGGTTTGTTAAGAACTCTTCGCATAAATGAACTAAGCCCAGGTCCAGACAATGGTAACACCTCACGTTCAGCGGTTGATCCAAAACATAATTTTGCTGGTGGTTGTCTTTTAATCAAATAATCAAAACCTTTAAAGAGAACAAATAAATGTCATAGAATTGCAATTTTAGGAAATCTAAAAATAATAACACGATACTATGTCAATTATGTTTAATATAAGCGACGGTAAAAGTAATATGTATAAACAAAAATAATATTCTTGAGTTCCACGGTTTAGTTAACACTATTGAAATTCTTTGATGCATGGTAAACCATATGGTAAAACAAAAATTGAACTTTTGGCCAACAAACGTTAGACTACTATCACAAATAATTTCAATATGTTCATTAATTGTTAACAAGATTGAAGAACTCAAGAATAGTAAAAATATAAATTTTGATCATCAAGAAATTTCAAATAAATATATATTTATATAATTTATATAAATATTATAATTCGTTAAAAAATTATTTTCTAATTTTTCGTTCTGGAACATTATATATTGAAATTATTTGTATTTAACAAAATTTATAAAGTCGAGTTGTGGCACAAAAAAAAAATTACGACCAACTTAAAAATTGCAATACTTTCTTACTCATATACATATATATAATATATGTACATATATATATTTAAAGGACATCTTACCCAATGCACGATATCCTCGAATAATAATTTGTAATTCGCGCCAGGCTTCACGTTCTTTAACACGTTTTAATTTTGATGCGCTCATATTGAATTTCGGAATAGAAATCTTTATATTTTGTGTTGTGAAACATAATGTATCGAAGAAACTTATTCTTGAGTATGGTAAATAAAACAAATAAATAAAACATTCTTCAATAAAATCTATATTAAGGTAGGTAATTTAAAGTTATAATCTGTATATACGTATTATCTGTATAGACTATGTTACCAAAGCAAAAATATATTTCTGTTCTATTTTAGACTTTGATTATCTTTTACAGTTTATTTATATTATTTCTTTTTCTTTACCTAACCTTCACAATTTCATTATTATTTAAGACCAGATAATTGTTTCATGATGTAAGATCCCATAGTGTTCTTCTTTCTTGTTTTTTTTTAACTAAATGAAGATATATATTGGACAACGTTTTAATATATTTACTCACCTTAAAATATAAAAATATATAAATAATAATAATAATTTGAAAAAAACGTTATAGCTAGCGTATTTGATCTGATGCTATTTCATCTAGAATTGATTGACTGTGATTATATTTACAAATAATACCTTTGACGATATTTGATCACAATAATTCCAAGAACGTGAAAACAGAAATAAAATGAAATAAAAATGTTAAAACCATTTCATTAAATCTATTTTTAATTCATTCGTTTAACCAGTTAATAAGGTAACCTTTTAATAAATATTTCTCTCGTCTGTCTTTTTGTTTAATTTTCCCATAAAAACATATTTCCATATTTCTATAATACTTCATTTTCGAAATAAAGAGTATAGATTTTCATAAAAAACAAAAAAAAAATTAATAAAATAGAAGAAAAAAAAAATACGTAAAAATATACGCAACATGCAACAATTTATAGACTGGCTATAAATAATATAAAAAAAAAAAGAAAAGAAACAAATAATAAATTTATTATCATAAATTATTCATTTTTTATGATTTTATAAGAATACATAAATTAAATTGTTAATAGCCTAAATGGCAAACTTACCTTCCCCAATTTATTTTTATTCATTCTATTCAGTAGTGACCTATATTTAATGTTCATATAAAATTATGAATTTTTTAGTTGCGAATTTAGAAGTTCGTTATCGTTAAGTACAAGAATTGGAAATAAAATTTGTGAGAAATTGGTCTAAAAAAAAAAAATATTCTATATCACATATTATTTCAACCAAATTATATTCACTAGGCAAAATTTTGATGAAGAGCGCTTGATAATAAAGATAGTTTTTTTTTTTTCATTTTCATAAACAATTTTATACAATGCAAATAACGGATATTGTAAATAGGCAATCGATATGCAGAAGTGAATTGTTAATAATAATTTTATAGTTTTAGTTTTATTCTACCATAATAACTTTGTAATAGAATAATCGAATTTCAGTGGTCAATGGTTTCGATTTTATATCTATCATCGGGTCTACTCTTTATGTAGTATTGCAATTATCTAGATAATTTTTTCATTATATGTATTATTACCTAAACTAAATAATTTTAATGTTCATCTAGATAATATATCTACCAAGTGGTTCAGCTATCATTATAGTTAAATCAATTGTGAATGTATTACCCTTGTAAAAAAAAATTTGCTATACCCTGTAATGGAATGAAATTCATACCACGACCTAAATAAGGTATATTTTCGTTTTTCATAACCTCATTATACCGTAATATTGTATGAAAGTTTCTATACCATATTACGGTATATTTAGGGTATGAAAAACGAACATATACCTTGTCATGCCTATATATGGTATTATCCATCCATCCATACAACCTAGGTCATGGTATTAATTTCATACCATTACAGGGTATAGCAATTTTTTTTTCACAAGGATAATGTGTGAATGAAAGTTGTTTTTCGTCTGACTTGAACCGTAAATAGTTTATCCTAAATCATATTTCTTCTTAAAAATGTAATTCTCTGCAAATAATTTTAATATTCATATATATAACAAGCTAAGCGCCATTTTGTCACGCATTTCCGTCACACTGTCAAAAATTAAGTTATTTTATAATCGTTGGCAGCACTGTTTTTCAACCCGTCATATATGACGGGCTATTTTCTTAGTACCTACTACCTAATATAAATTCTCTGTCCCACTTTTCATCCCCATTTTACTTCAATTTTCAATATATTTTGAAAAAAACCTCAGAAAATCTAATCATTCAGCTCTTTTTTTTAATAATGTTTTAATGGTAAAATGAGACATCGCATGAAACAGTTTTTATTATTCCCATTGCTATCATAAAAAGCAGGAACCAATATTCTATCTACAAAGAATTAATTCAAAAAAAAAAATCGTTTCATATTGTGTAATATTATTTTTCTTTGCAATTATTTATTTATTTAATAATTTAATTTTGTTAATATTATTATTATTATTTATTATTACAATAATTTGCACATTTAAATTAATTTAATTTGATATTTTTTTTTTAAATATTTATATATAATGAATATTTTAATTGTAATATAAAAATGTTGGTAGAAAAAAATATTTTTTTTAATTTAATTTAATTTTTTTTATTAATTTTAAAAAAATACATCAACATAAGAAATACTGAAAATTATCTCTAGAATTAATTTAATTTAATTAATTTTAATAATTTACTACAATTTATGTCATAATTATTTTGTGATTTTTTTCTTCCTTAGATTTTATTAATTATAATAATTAACTTTTTTTATTTGTTTTTTTTTTTTAAAACTATTTTAGTAAAAAATAGTCTTTATTCAGTCTGGAAAATTTTACACAATAAATGTATTTCTTTTTTTCTTTTTGTTTGTTTGTTTGTTTTATTTTTTTTTATTAATTTTGAATAGTTTTCAAATACGTGATGATCGAAATTGAAATAAAATGTATTCTGCTTTTAAATAAATCTTATATACTTTTTAAAAGTCATTGCAATCGCCAACCTAACGAAAACAATCAAAGGCTAAATAACGAAAACAGTTTGTGTTGGTACAAAGAATTAATGTAATTTGTTTACATTTAATCGATTTGAGTAATTAATTTTAATGATATAAGAAATTGAAGATAATATTGATGTATAAATGAGAGCAATAAATAAAAAAAACGTAAAGGTCTTGAATGCTTTTTTAGTCACAATTGAAATTAGAAAGAAGAAGGTCGTGCACATACAATCTTCTGTAACTCATCGTCGACTAGTTAATTATTACATAAGTCGATTCATTTGTTGTCCCATTAACATGGACATGGACAGACTGATGTTAATAAACTTTATCACATTATGAACACAAAATAGTCAATAATTAATTGCGTTTGTTGCATGGCGAATATTTAATTATTTTTTTTGACATTAATAAACTCCATAAAGAATTTATTGTATTTAAAATCTGTGTATGTGGAATTTGTCGAAATATATAAATACGTTAATATTATTTAAACTTTTGATCGTTTTTGTTGTGATTGTTAATTAATATTAAATCAATCTTTCTTCTTTTAACATACCCCGTAGCAACAAATATAGTTTCTAGAAAATTTTACATGTAATGAGAACATAATAAATTGTATAATGAATAATAAAGGTTGTTTTTAAATATTATAATAATTTGGCAAAACTATTTCGGTGGCACTGAATTTAATTAATTTAATTCGAATTTAATAGTGAAGAACAAGATATGCAATATAAAAAAAAAATATTGTGTTGTCTTTAATTTACTAGTTCTATAAAAATGCTGACACTTTTAATATTTCTATACTTGTGAATTTTTGTCACACTGAACGAATTCTATTTACTAAATGGGTCATAAAACACTAATCGTGACCCATCTAAAAAAATCGTGACCATATTTCCCATAGTCTTAATTAAATTAGATTGCAATTTGAATAAATTTATTTTTTTCATTCGTCAAGTGAATTTACTCAAAATTGTTGGCAAAATATTAGTGCTACCAAATTTTATTGAGATTATTCATAGACGAAAAAAAAGTATCGGAACAAATTTATGTTTGAAACCAATTATATATTTGAAAATATTCGAATATCTATTTTTCATTATAATTTTTTTTTTTCGATTTTTTCTTTTCTAAATATATTTCCATAACAAAATTTATATTTATTTTTTTCATATAGTTATTTAATTATTCTTAGAATTAAATTTATACATTTAATAATTTCATTTTTTTTTTAACAGTCAAAATTTATATAATTACTAAGCGAGCTATCTTCAAATTTGCATATTTTAAGAGCAAAGTTAGGCTGAAATCACTATCTTCGAGATCGTTAAATTATCGATCGTTGAATTTTCGTTTATTTAAGTTCCATTGAATTCTTTAGCTTAACCAAAGTTCATAAAAGAATAAAACAAAAAAAAAAAACAAAAAACAAATTGAAGATACTCATTCAGTAGCAAGAAAAAAATGTGTATTTTCTGCTTTTTTTTTCTTCATTATATTTTTAGTTAATTATTTTTTTTTAATATTTTGGCAAGTTATTTAATTATTCAATAGTTATTTTATAAAAATGTATTATAATTTTACATTTAATTTAATTTTACATTTATTAGACAAATAATGTTTGCTATTTAAAGTTTTATATATGAAAAAAAAAGCATGTGGTTTTTTTTTTATGCGAATGTTTTATTAATCAAAAACTCATTGAAATTGTTGCTTAAAGCTTTTTTAAATTAACATTTAATTTCCTGCAATTATTAATTAATTTTCGAATAGTTTTTTTTAGGTTGATATGATTTATTGAAAGCGTTAGGGAAAGGGATAAACTATCGAATTTGCATTCATTGTGAATATCATGATTTATGCACTTATTATGAAATAAAACATTATGTGCTTGTGTGCGTTGCATTTGCATATTAAATGTAAAGAAATGTCCGTCAAATTATGACTTAATGCGCGTAAAAATTCATTATTCAAATAAGAATTAAATTAACTCAGCTCTAATCTAGATTTAAAATTGAAAAAAAAATATTAAAAATCGATTTTAAATTCAGATCTTAATTATCGTCTAATGAATAAATAACTATTAGTTTGTTTTGTTTTGTTTTTTTTTCATTTTTTTAAACTTTTTCTCAATTATTTCACATAAGCTAATAAAATATTTAAAAAAAATGTATATTTTCCATTATTATATTTATTTATTAATTTTTTTTTTCTTGTTTAATTTTTAGATTTTATGTTTTATTTGTAAAAATTCTTATGAATAATGAAATTGGTGTTATGTTTTAATTGTATTGGTTCCCTTAATTATAAATCATATTTTTTTTTCGTAATCTTAATTTATGTAATTCTTATTCCAATAAATATTTTTTTTTGTTTTCTTAAATTTATTTCATTATAATAATAAAAAAAAAATGTTTTTCTAAATGCAATAAATTTGATTAGATTCAAAATAGTTACATTTTAATGAATCAAAAAACAAAAGAAGTTATGTCCCCAAAATTTATGGGAACTAATTAATAAGTTTTTGGTATAATTTGGACAAAAATTTAACAAAGTGAAATTATCTAAAGTGTTTTTTAATTAATGGTATAACACAAATTCATTTGTACTTGTTTTATTCGTATTTGATCAAGTAGCATATAAGTTTCCGCTAGCTGTGGATTATCAACTTGAACGTTACTTTTTCGTTTTAATCTTATTTCCAAAAAATATCAATAAAAATATTTCCAACAAATATTCGTAGTGATATCATTTAGAAAATGAATTAAATGTCTTATATCGCGCGTTGATCAAAACTAAAAAAAAAAAAAAACTAAAAAATTAACAGTATTCTGCAGCATTTTATAATTTTCATGTGCAACAAAGGAAAAAAATATTGAAGATTGAAATAAATAAATAATAATTACAACATTTTTATGACATTTAATTACAACACGTACATCTATGTATTGTTTAAATATCCCTTTTATCATATTTATTTATAATTAAAATATTCAATTTTCTAGATTTAAAAATGATGTTGAAAACACAGAATAAGTCATTTTAATAAATTTATTTAATTTCTTTTTTTTTTTTTAATACATATTTATTATTTTCTTAATTATGCTAAATACGGTAAACATTGATGTCTATTAATTACTTAATAAAGCATCTGCTTTTTTTTTTACTTTATCTTTTATTTTATGTTTTCATTGTTTTTGGTTTTAACGTTTTTATGTTTATAATTTGTCACAAATGGAATTTAACAATTTAATCATTTAAAATGTTTTTGGATTGGAAAATCTAATTTCGAAGAAATTTTTCTTTATATTCGTGGTTATTAATTTGAAGAAAAAATCAATAAAAAATAGATAATAATTTTGTATAATTTTTTTTAAATGAGATATCGATTTCTTGAATTATTGTATTTTTAATGTTGTTTTGAAAAACATATGGTCAATTTATGGATTAAAATAGAATGCAGTAAGTGACGATCCAATTTAAAAGCTCAATTTTGGAATGAATAATACAAATTATTGGAATTTTTTATGTAATCGAAAAGTCTATTTAAAAAAAAAAAACTGCAGAATTGTCATATTTCATTTAAATAAAAATAATCGTATCAAATTTCAATTGACCAAAATAGAAAAAAAAACGAAAATAAAAGGAAGTAATTATGTTTTGAAAACTTTATAATAATTTTATGTTCCATTAACAAATATATTTTTTATCATTTATTAAAATATAGACACAGAATGTGATGTGACATTAACAGAAGACTCCTAATAAAAATTCAGTCATGTTTTTTTTTTTTTTTTTTTTTTAAATTAATTTACTTAAATCTTTTAACCATTTTACGGATATTATTTTTGCTTTCTTAAAATTATGAGACTTTAAAGATATTCTATTTCAATTTATAACTAATTTGTTCATTTCCTATATATAAATATATATATTTTGTTTCTTAATACATGAAATAAACTGCTTACATTTTATTTTAAATTTATAACAATATGGAAAGATAAATACGAAAAAAGTGTTAAATATAAATATAATCAAAGAGAAATAGAAATATAAATTTGAAAAAAAAAGTTTATAAATGCAATTAGGAATGCTGAAGAAAAATAATTAAATGAAATTATAGTTAAAAAATATAATAATATTGTTTTCCTTCAAATATTGCATGATTTTAGAAATGATTGCGACAGTATTTAGAATCATTGAAACGATTTTAATAAATATTTTCATATTTTATAAGTAATCGCATATGGGCCATTCCACGCTAAAAGTGACTTTTCTGTAACATAAGTTACGAACTTTTTTAAATCTCACATCCAAAATA
>JAABKK020023590.1:0-17574 GCA_011634745.2 Catotricha subobsoleta | reverse complement strand
TTATTCAACAAAATGTATCTTTTTCTACCGAACATTGGGACAATTTACTGAACATTTGGATTGTTTTCTACCAAACAAAAGGATTTTCTTACTGGTAGAATATATAGTGTCAAAAAAAAAAACTTAGCAAGTGTTTCTTAGCCAAAAATTAACGAAAACAATAAACACAAAATTGATATATCAAGAGTCTATCGAAACATTTAAATCAATGTATATGGATTTTGTGTAAATACACGACTAGACTATCTTATTATCTTTTAAAGCAAGGATGTTAGTAGAGTTAATAGCCTTGTAATTTTATTTTTTTGATATTCCGTGTAACAGGCTTTCATAATTCCTACCATACAATAGATTTCATAGTATATGTTCGAACCATAAATATATTTTATTATGGTCTGAAAACTAGTTCAAAACTAGTTCATAAAGAGGTATTTAGGCATGAATTTCGTACCAAGCTTCAAAATGGTATACATTTGTTGAATTTAATTTTTTTATTAAAACAAAGAAGATCATAAAGTTTAAAAATTATGATTTTATTTATTTAAATTATCATTAAGAATGATTTTTTTTATACATAAATAATGAATATTAATTAGCATAAGTCACAAAGAAATCAATAAAATAGTAAGTAAATAATTTATATAACGAAAATCATGAAATGCGATTATAACATATAAATTACATATATGAAATTAATTTATTGCTCGTTATGTTTCTGTCTAAGATCCATTGTTAATTTCGTCAGAGCTTTATTTTTATCCACAATCAATTTTCAAAAATTAGCATATTTTCCTAACTCTGAAACTTTCAGCCGAACATGATGAATATAAATAATATAATTTTTGAAATGCAGTGTACTTAATGTGTATAACCATGTAATTCAAAATTTTATATTAATTCACTTATATAATTCTCGCAGCAAATAACTTAATATAAACTTATAAAAAAAAAAAAAAAAATTAAAATCTATATAAGATTTTTATTACCTTTTAATATAAAATATAATTCAATAATTTTATATTTTATATATCCTCTGTTAAGTTATTTTTATTTTTATTTCCTCTTAAAGAATTTTATGAGTTGATTGTATTAATAATAGAGCTTTTTCATAGAAAATAATGGGAACATTGCACAGCATCAAACAATATACATAAATATATTTTCGTTTTTATTTAAGTAATATTCTGCAAATACGCAGAACAGAGAATCACATTAAATTTTTATATGCATTTAATTTTTTTATTTTATTTTATTTTATTTTATTTTATTTTATTTTATTAAATAGTAAGTATAATAAAAAGAAATAAAAACAAAAAAAAAAAATTATAGTAAAAACAATAAAACGAAGCAAATATATTTAACTCTATTGTATTAGGTAATACTTATGTTATATAGACAAATGTATATAAATCACATTAATAATGTTAAACCTGTAGATAAAGTATTCACATATAAAAAGTATATGAGCAAAGCTAGATGAATTATTCTATGGTTAAAGCTATTTGAAAGGTGATAAAACATCCCTTAGAGGTATTTTCTTATTATATTACATATATAGATTTTATTCAAAGGCAAAGCTATATAGCTTATGAAATTCATGTGAATCGGTGTAAGGTAAGGGTGAAAATAAGATAAATGTTTTACAAAATAAATTACCTTCATTTGAAACTATATTTGACAACAGGCGGCAATATATTATTTTATACCAAAAATAATATAAATGACATACAGAATCTTTATTGTTTTTAGCTGGTTTATGTTTGCTATTGTATGATGTGTGGCGATGCGTACCATTAAATTATGAACATTTTAATTTTCTTATTATGTCAGTTGTTTTACATATTAAAGGAGTAACCGGCACTAACTCACACAGTGCCGACCTTGGCCATAGAAAGTAAAACGTAATTTACGACCGAGCTATTTTAAAAACTCAAGGATAAATTACGGATTAAACGTTAAGAACATAAAAATTCTTCTATTTAATTCAAAAATTTCGCTACTTATCTTATATTTGTAACAAATTTTCTAAATATAATTTACAGATTTATTTTCGTATTGGTTTATTTATAAATTATTATTTATTAAAAAGCGGTCTTTACACCCGGGTTTTTTGGATGCCAGTTCGGTACTGAACTCATATAATTTATTAATTATCTGATAATTATGAGTCGTCATTGTTTATTTATTCGTGAAATTTTTTTTGACGTAATATTTACGTTGATATGTTTATTTTTAATGTTTAATATGCATGAATAATGATAATAATATGCAATTTGAAAAGTTTCCTTGTTATCAATAACAAGTAAATTTTAGGAAGAGAAGAAACAATTAAAAGGATTATTTTAATCCATAATTTATGAATGTTCGGTAGTTAAAAGCACCATTGTGCTTTCGATTTACTCTAACAATTTAATTATGTATCTAAAGTAGAGTAAATCTAAATCAAGTTCTTTAGTCCTATATGACAGATAATTACACTTACCAATGTTTAAATTTTGAATAGCTGAATTTTGATAATAACAAATATAATAATAATAAAAAAAAATAGAATACGAAACGAAGCACGTCTTCAAACAATAATCGGAACACAAAAAGAAAACTGCTTATACCATCTTAATGTCATTTAAGGCGATTTATTAAAATAAGTAGAAAAAAAAACGAGATTTTTATCATAATTGTTTATTGTATTAGGTACACGTACAGGCAAATAGGGGAGAGATAGAGAAATAGGTCTTGCAAAATATACAAAAAATTTATCAAGTGAAATGATTTTTTTTCCTTCAAATTTCTGATAAGAAAGTCTCGACAGTTTTTTTTCCATGCTCAAAAATGAGAATATAAAAATAAATGAGGTATTAAATACATAAAGATTAAATGTAGTTATCGCTTTTTAGCAAAAAATAATTTTTTGTAAGTAAGAAAACAAAAAAAAAAAAAAAAATGGACGCATTTAATCATTTAAATACTTTTAACGTTTAACGCATAGATTTGTAACTGTCTTCATATAATATTCTTATTAAATTTGAAATCATGCCTGTTTTAACACAGCGTAAATAATAACCTAATTATGCAATTATTATAAAATTTCAAGAACATTTTACTTATGATTTTAAAAATATTTTTCAAATTAAGATGAATAAATAGACATTTTATTAAGCGACAATCCTTTCAGAGCAGTCAATATGCCTATTTGATTGTTAGCATAAATGTTCGGCACGATATTATTTTTCTTCCTGGAAGGATTTCCTTTTTTCTTTAAATTGGCATGCAAATATTATTTTCCTTCAGTAGGTCTTGGTAATGGTTTTCTGACACGGTATAATTTTTCAAATTTCTATAGAATCAACGGATTCTTTGTATAAAGTGGCCTAACAAAAAGAAGCCCCTTTTTTTGAATTAATATTTTTTTTTATGTAATTTTAGATATCATAAATTTAAATAAAAAAAGGGACTACCTTTTGAATTTCTTAAATTTAATTGATATATTTAAAGTTAATATGATAAGTCAATAAATAAATAAATATACGACTATATTGTTCGCTCACTCTTAAAAAGAAATCCCTTAAATGGGATTTAGAAAAACCATATGTTGATTAAAATGCTATTCTGGCTGTGCTTATATAGAAATTTCCAATTAAAAATAAAATGAATTTCATCCGAAAAAGAAATTTGAAACGTTTATATTATATTTAGCTAAAGAACTAAAATAAAAAAAAAAATAGAAAATAGTTTTCAATAAATATAACATATTTACAATTTACATATTTGTTTATTTTTATTCAATCTACCGATTTCTTAAAATCTACATAAAAATACTTCTGAACGCAAAATTTTAAATCGAATTATTTATTATTTATGCCATCTCAATGGTTTACCTGTCATACAGAATATAGTTCAACATTTCTATAGAAGAACTAAATTTGTATATTTGGCATATGTGAGAAAAAATTTACGTGATGCGAATATTTAATCGTACAATGAACAAAATTCTAATCCTTGAATATATATATATGGTTGTGCATTACCCTCAACACATAAATATACCCTTTTTTCAAACCTCAAATTTCAACAGACTATTATTAATAATACGAAAATTAAATCCAAACCAATATTATAAAAAGAAACCTTTCACACTTCAAGAAAGTATATGCTCTTAAAAAATGGTATATTTGGCCCAAACAATTTATTTAAGAAAAAAAAAAAACAAATTGTTTGCTTCGAAAGAAATACGATGTAAAAATATTGCATTGGCTTTACAAACATATAAGACATAAATTTTAAATTAAATTTTGAATACAGTCAAAATGATTCTGGTGAACACACCGTAAAAAGTTCCTATCCTAAGTAGTGTATAAGTATATATGTTAGGTTCAAATAAAATTATTTCCTATTCCTATTATACAACAAATATCAACTGGTCTACAAAAATATAACGATTCTCCAAAAAGTTCATTAAATTTTCATGGAAACCTTAATTTAAAATTTAAAACATCATGCATTTCAAATAACTACATGGAGTATCTAAGGTACTATTATTCACTGTACGTTAAACAAAGTTACCATTGTATTTAATACTACATGAGATAATACAAGCACCAAATATTCCGCAACATAAATATATGTTTATTTTGAAAATTTAAATAATATATATTATTCTGGTTCTTCATATACATAATATACATAGTTTTCATCTTTGATACTTACCTTTTACTTTAATATTTTAAAAAAAAAAGCCTTAAAAAGAAAATCTCTTTAGTTTAAGACATAATTAAAAATACAACCAGAACTAATCAATCATATTCCCACATACAAGAAATGAGAAAAACAACAAAACTAATTAATACTTATACTTAATTGACTTCCAAAATATTCAATTTTCACACGACAGTAAAATGGACAACATATTTATTTATATCTTTATCAAACATATTAAAAGAAAAAAAGAAGTGCAAACACAATATAGATAACGTAGCAAAAAGTATATCGCGCGATATTTATTATAACTCATAATAGAAATACCTCAATATACGTTGTCGTTATACATGTTATTCCATTAGGTTGTACCATATACAGATGTAAAAATATACACATTTACTTTACTATAAAGGCGTACAACGTACATATCCATCACACAGGGCATTGCTATACTGTTATTTTTACGATACACACATTTTTCTATATATGCTGTTTTTGTTATACCACCGTATTCATATACCTACAAATATCGGTAGAATACCTGTGGGTATACACATAAATTTTACTTGCAATATCGAGGATATTTAAAAATAACAAACACCACATAATATTATAACAATATCGCTAGTATGTGCAATAATGTCGACCTACTGAATTCTATATATTGGTACTTCGTAAGCTATCGATGTTGATGGCTGTGTATTTTGCTATAGAGGATTATTAGGAGCGCGCGGAAAATCAAAAAATGTTTCAATGCGTCGAATCGAAAACATCCTTATACATCTTCTATGCATAGGTTTAATGTATTGTATTGTATGGTATACAGTACCGCGGAAAAGTCTTTTATTTTACTGGGTAACTAAACTCTCCAAGACTCAGTTAAATGCCAGTTGATTTTGAACATCTGAAACGTATAGACTCGAATTTCATGTACGCATCTCTATCCGAGTCTCTTATAAATGTACGACGGGAATAACGGATTTTTAAAAATAATAGTAATAAAATAATTAAAATCATTTTTTTTTTAAGTTTCATTGCACGCGCATAAAATAACAAGTATAATTTTTTCATAATAATTTTGTTTTTATATAAATTTATATATATATAAATATATTTTTTTTTTTTTGGTTTTTTTTTATAAACTTTCATGCACTAGTATTCGATATAATTATGAAGAATTGAGTAGGTGAACTTGTTTGTTTTGTTGTCGACACTTTGTGGGATGATTTTGAATTTAAAGATAATATATATTTTTGTAGTTCTTTTTGTTTTTTTTTGTATGCCGCGCGCGTATTTAACTATCTACTTACACAGAATATTGCAAACGTAAATATATCATACTTTGAGTTTAAATATAAATGATTATAAGTCCCACATTAAATATTTGTGTGTGTGTGCGTATTTTTGTGTATGATCTACCGTCGAAATGCGAATAAGAAATCTGAGATTAAACAGCTAAGACAACATATAAATGAATATGTACAAAAAACTTATAAAACATAGCAATGAAATATTATATTTGCATATTATAAAACCTAGACCTACCTGCAGAATTTTTATTTATTTATTTATTTATTTATTATATGTTATTTTTTCATTTTTGACTTGTAATCAGATTTTATTTATTTATTCATCAGTTGAATGTTTGCAGTTGTCGAGAATACCAAATTTTTGTTCTTCATTATTAATTTTTTATTTAATATTAATTTATGTAATTTCATGTTATTGCCATAAATTTATTCGGTTAAATAGTTTAACTATATATTTGGATGCATCAGCGATTTAAATAATTAACAAATTTCATAAAGTGAATTTTAAATATATCGAAGAAAAATTAAATTATGTGTGTTTTTATTTAGTATTTTGCGAAATATAATGCTAATTAAAGTGATGAATAATTAATTATAAATTGAAATAAAAATGTTTAAATAAAAGTGTCTAATTTTTTTTAATTAAATTTAATAAATATTAGCTCTAATATTATTTAATTTTAATTATTTGCTTTTCAGCGTTCCAATGTGAATTGTGAATGTATATGATGTATATCCGCAAAATTTCAATAAATGCAAAAAAATAATTAGAAATAATTATTTGGGCAAAAGAAAATCACAAAAAGAAGATTATAAAAATTATTAATATTTTCCAATTTTGAGCATTCATCTGCCAAATAATTCATAAAAGAAAACCATGTGTTAATTATTGCAAACGAATCGAAAGTCCATATAATGTTTAATGTACAATTTCAATTGTTTTATTGCAAGGTGTATATAAGTTTTAGCAGTGTATATATTGTTTCTTGGAAAACTGAATTTTTGTTGAGAAATGTATAAATAAATTAGTATTCTGAAAATGTTTAATAGCAAGCTTAGTCACAACTTCTAACTGTGTTTTATACAATTTAAAACATCATTTCGGATATAAATATATCATTCAAATCAAGCTAACTTGGATACATTTATACCTTAATTTGATGGAAGAAAAAAAAAATTAACCTCGAATTGGAGTTAAAAACAAAATAAATCACTGCTTCTGTGAGATTAATTGATAATGAAAATACCGGCTATGTAACATAATAATGTTATTAATTTATCGTTAGCCAATTGTTCACCCAAGGTTTTGATTCTGCTCAGAAGGCAGGAACGTATCTTTAATATACGTAAAAAATTATTATTGAGCAGGATGAACATTGGGATATGTACCGTCAATAATTAGGTCGACACAAAATTATGATGAAAAAAAAAATAAAAATAATATCACATTTAAAGAATTATCATAATAATATAATGAATGGTGCTACTTAATCCATAAAAGGGTATCTAACATTGTTATTGTCTACATTTTTTTTTTATTTTTTTTGTTATAACTTAGTGACTTGTTCACTTGTGTTTCATCATAGTTAAATTCTGAGTGACCCATGTTTATACCATTTTAGATTATATAAAATATCGATTGTGTATGAATAAATTGCCATTAAATTGGGTCTAACGACTAGAATGTGGTGGGCAGCAATATCCTACGTTATTTTCAAATTGTAAACCCTATTCATTTTTATATATACACAAATTTGTAATTAATTTTTAAAAATAAATATTCTAATGATAATTTATCGTACTTTTAAAAATAATTTTATATTGAATAGACCACTGATTTCATTTAAAATGATATGAAAGAACGTTAATAATGGTACTTGAATTAAATTTTCTACTGCTATCATACATCAGTTGAAAGAAATTACGTATCACAGGTATTTTCTATATGCTGTGCAAGGTCATTGCATTTCAACCTCACAGAAATAATTATTGATTATGTTAAAAATGGAATACTTGCTAAGATTTTTTTTTCTTTTATTATTTGGTTTTGTTTGATGTATTTTCAAGGATCTACTTTTGTTAAATTACAGTTCAAAATACTAAATTGAATTTTGCGAAAATATTGCATTAATTAAATATAAATGAAAATAATCTGCTAATAAAAATATTTCTTGCTTTATTTCATATTCTCTTTCTCTTTCTTCTTAACGGATATCTTTGAAAACGTATGCAACAATATTTAATTACAATGTTATTTATTTATACCTTAATAATTTATCATTAGAATGCATACCTACTTCCTGCGATAATAAGAACATCTAATAAATACTAATATGTATTTTTGCCATTTCTTATTTAATTCATTTACATAATCATTAATATCAATTTAATTGATATCCATTTTTGTTCACATTAATATCAATTATAGGTAATTTGCTCTCGTCATCGTGAACATCATTTATAAAGTTTTAATTTTAATTTTTTTTTTTAATTATTATAAAGAATCTTAATCGCTATATTTATAATAAGAGCGTAACAAATTATAAGCGCCAATGTAAAATTGTTTACTAATCCGGTTTAAATTGCTTCTTTCTACAAAGAATAATAATAATTCTATATTTTTTCATATTTTTTTATTTTTCATTCTTAACTTTTCTTTTTTTTTACAATTTCATTCCATTTTACTCATTAGGTCCATCCTAGCCACTATAGTTAATCTATACAGACATTACAAAAATTCGAGAGACTGAATTGCATGAGTGCGAGACCAGAATAAAACATATATAAACGTAATGTGTGAAGAGCTTATTATTAGTCTCTTGAATTTTTGTAATGTCTGTACATAAGATCCTACCATCTTTTATATGCAGATAGAAATTATAAATACAGAAATGACATTGCATTGCATGTATTGCAATTTTTAATCAGTACTCAACACATTATTAAATAAAATGCCTCAGTCTATTGAATATTATGCCACGCAATTTACATAATCTGTTGGTTGGTATATTAAAATAATACTTAAATAAAGCTAGCTATTGCAATGAAAACCAGATTGTTTTTATTTATATTTTTATTTTATTTGAAAGAATCATGAAAAATTTATTTGAGTGGGTTGAATTATTTAACAAGCAAATAGCAAAGCAGTAGTAAAATAGAAATTAAACTCTTATTCTTAGTTAAATTGAAAAATAAAATTTATCGTACAAATTTTTTATTTAATTATAATAAAAATCATTTAAAAACTATGGAATAATTGATGACATGTAAGTAATGAATAAATGGAAGACTCTCCAATGAAATTTATACTTGAAAATAAATATCGAAATTATTTTCACTTTCTCTGATTTTCTATTTGACAAGAAATGTTGATGCGATAGTTTTTCATTTAAATTAAATAAATGAAATAAGAAATGGGCACGAAATCATTCTTCAAATTCAAGTAGGCAATCGTAACTTGAGACAAAATGGCATTCTTCATATTACATTTCTAAGCTTAATAAAATAGATTAAAACAAAAACAAAACCAAAAAAAAAAGAAAAAGATAACAAAGTTTTATAAGTTTATAAAGTTTTGGGTTCCATTTTCATTTATTGTATAAGCATTTCAATTTTGTTCTAAAAATGGGCAATGACCATGAGATAATTCTAATTTAATTATTCAATGTTTATGTTATAAATGTCATTATAATTTATAATTAATATTAAAAGCAACAAAATCTAGTGCACGCCAAAAAACCTTTAATAATAATTATGTTGTGCGATGTGTTCATGCGATGATTTCATTAGATTATAAACATATTAATGGAACTTTTTTTTTCTTCTTTATTTTAAATAGTGAAAGGTGTACAATTTGGTTTTATACATATAAAAAGTTCGAGCACTTGTGCATAGAGGCTAGGCATTATCTGATAACAATAGAATATATGTGTATATATTTTTGTGTTTACTATCAATTTACCAACTAATGACTAATAAAACATCAAAGGAAAAACTTTAACTACAAATATATCTATAGAATAAATAATGATTCAGTTAATCCAATAAAGTAATTTATATATTCATTCAGGATCTTAAGTTTATAAAGTTTCACGAAACTATTTTAATGAAAATAATATTTATTTATACAGAAATATTTCTACAACACTAAAATCTAATTAATTAACTATAAGAAACAAGATGATTAAAATAATTGCAAGTTTAATAAAAAAAAAAAAAACTTTCCTGAAATGTTATCACATTATATTTATTTATTAAAAAGTAAATCTATTTTGCTACCGATTTATTAAAATATTTGTTCTAACTTCAAATTATCAAAATAATATCCAACATTTATTATGCTATAGTTATGCCCACGCAAAACAAAGCATGGAAATAATATAATAATAATAATAATATTCTTTCATTATGTCGACTATTTTGAATATAATTATAAGCAGATGTCTTAAAACCGCTTATTACTTAATTATTTATCTATTCGAATTTATAATTCATAATAGCCATTAAATTTAAAGTTCACCGCATAACTACCTGCTTTAAATAGATGCATAGATAAATTTAGCTATCATAGATTGTATCATATTAAACCACATTATTAATGTAAAAGACTATATAATAAGAGGTAATACCTCTGACAGAAAATCATTAAAATCAACAATTAAATGTAAATCCATAAAAATATATTGTGTATCAGTTCTGGTGGGTTGAATTGCAAAATTCCATAATTAATATTATAACTTATATATATTTAAAACATTTATTTAAACATTATTCTAAGCATTCACAAAAAAGAAAAAAGAAAAAAAATTGTATATCTCTAGAATATCTTAAATTTCAAATTGATTTTTATTGATCTGCAATAAATAATGTTATGAGTTTATGACAAGCCTAAATGTAGCTTTATCGAAAGGTTTGTCAAAAGGTTCGTTTTTATTAATGGTTGTCGATTGATAACACAGCCCAGCTGTAAGAGAAGTTTACAAAACAAAAAAGAAAAAAAAAATTTCATTGACTCGTAAAAGTTATCAAAAACAATTCTCCTTTTTTTTTATAAATGTTGCTTTATTTTGAAAACAGTGAGACATTTAAATCTATAAAACATATATTTTTTTAACGCTTTAAATTATAAGTTTCGTTTTGTTTTTTTGGTTTTCTTTTTATTTGTTCTAATCTAGATTGAATTGTTTATCCTCAAATAATTTCAATTTCGTGTTTTACCACAAATATTTCTTCATGTCCAAATAGCCTTTAGCTTATTTGAAAAAAAAAAAAATTTTTTTGCATTTCTGTATAACAATAAGCAACAAAAGAAAAAAATATGTGCGGAAAACTTTTTTGAAAAGTTGACATGAATTAATAATTAGCTGTACCCAATTCGAAAAATAAATATATAAATTGGTGAGCTTGTCCGACCTCATCACATTACTGCACAATACAAACAGTCATTCATTCCAAGCGAAACAAATATAAATAACGTTTCAAGGTATTTTCGGGAAAAAGAAATGTATTATATTTGATACTACATCGCTTATATAATTCGACGACAAAATGAAAAATACCTTTCCGGTTCAGTTGAACAATTTATATAAATTACTTAAAATAAAAAAATTGGATTTTGGAGATGTTTATGTCGAATTCCATTTATTTTGAATTTTTAATAAGGAATTTACATTTTGTTATTATATTCAGACATTTAGATTGTTGTAGATTTCGTGCTGACATAGTCAAAACTCAAGCTATTATAAATGACAGAACTCTAGAAAAGTTGAATAACTGGGCGTCGATTCCAGCTTTGCAATATTACAAAAGACCAAAAATAATCCATTTTAACTTTTTATTTTTATTTTACTATGAGCCCGCCATATAGTTGGCGTCTCTGGTTCTCTATAACTAAAAATCTCTATTATATAAATATATTGAATATGTATTGTAAATACGTATGTTCTATCAGCACAAATCAGGTACATAGGGTACTATCGAAATTAGTAACCTTTTACACTATAATGTCAAAATGCTTCTTACCTTCGACATGTCAGTAGCATAACTCTTTTATATTCGTTACCCAATATTATTTAACTTAAATCTATTGTTCTATAATAACCGTTAATTAATTAGTAGCTTTTTACAGCTATGTAGATTACAAGCAAAATCACTTTACTTTGTATACTCAATTACTCAAACAAAAAATCAATATATTTTTTTTTTCATCCCTTATAAGATCAAATATCAGTTATCCTTAAGAAAAACGTTATAGGTATTGATTTGGATAAAATGTTTAAGTCGCTTAAAACAAAAATTTTAAAATAAATTTCAAATTTATTATTATTAATTATTACTTCCTTTCATTGCGTTTCAAGCCTCCTTGGCAGAAACACCTCCGCTCAAAGCATATTTAATATAAATACATATTATGTATAAGGATTTTGAAAGCACTGCTTTTCAGTCAGCTCTAATTATAGGTGATATTTGTTTGCCAGAAAATAAATATGCGACTATTTTATTGTGTGCTGTATAAATTCACAATATTACCCGCATCAATATATCATTTATATGAAAATTGTAGAATTATGATCGATTTTTAGGCGGTAGTTTCGCAAAGATATGATTTGTCAATTGGATTTACATCTCCGTCATTTGGGAATAATAGAGCAAGCACTAATAATACGAAGCTCAATTCGATTTTCCACTGATGCAAAAATGTTCAACTCAGCAACGCTTCCGAGTCTAGGAATAACTTTAATTCTTTCATTATCGAATATTTTTAT
The DNA here is from genome assembly GCA_011634745.2 of Catotricha subobsoleta. Classification (NCBI taxonomy): domain Eukaryota; kingdom Metazoa; phylum Arthropoda; class Insecta; order Diptera; family Cecidomyiidae; genus Catotricha; species Catotricha subobsoleta. The sequence continues at coordinate 4,805 of JAABKK020023590.1, read as the reverse complement.
ACTATTTCCTGTTGAATCGGTAACATTCAAACATGTTATATGTGAATTTTGCAACGTTTCTAGAGAAAAATTATATTAAAAGTCAAGATATTAAAAAAAAAAAATTTACTTACTAATGAGTTTGTACCAAATCCAAATGTGTCTCTACAATTAGCTGCAAAGTGTATTTCATCTCTATATTTATGCGAGATATTTGCCTTGAAATTAAGTGAAATAACTCATAATGAACTAATTGACTATAATTTCTTAAATACCTCTGGACGTAGAAATAGTCTCGTATCTGTTGCGTATTCATGGGCAACATCGTAAACCACGACATTTACCTCGCTTACTTCACAATCTACATAATAGTTTGGATATGCTTCTCCAAGTAAAACAGCAGTCAACATCGCAATCCCAATGATAATACATTTATTTATTTATTCATAGTTAATGAATTAATTTATTAATTATTTCTAACTTTTAATTTTTTCTTATTGATTTTTCGTTTAACAGTTCTAATTAATATTTTATCGTTTTTCAGAATGTCGCTATTCTTTTGATGCTACTGCGATTAATGAATGAACACGCAAATATTATCCATATATTGTCATGAGGCGTGTTTTTTTATTACATTTAACATCTGGATAGCGCACTAAGATAAAATAATATATTTTATATAACTAAATAACTTTAAACCCGCATAAAAATTAATTAGTTTAATTTAATCATTCTTTCAATGTTTAGATTTATAATAAAACGGAATCGGTTTTTTTTTAATGTCAAAAAAAACACGCCTATGATTGTGCTATTGGAAGAAATAATAAAATAACATGATTACATTGAATTCTAAGGGATAACCAATATTGGTAGCTTGTTTTTTGTTTTTTTTTTCTATTCACTTGCGCACTTTTGAAAATATTCGTTTAGATGACCGTTTTTTCGTTTTTTTTTTTAATATGCAATATCTCTGCAAATATCAGTCATACCTTAATTTTGAGTTGATCTATCCGCCCATTTACAACTCAAAATTATTTATAGAGATATATTTGCATATAACAAAATTTTAGAAAATCCTCTTAAGACGTTACGTCTTTTATGAATGACCCCTTATCTGGATCTCCATTTAGAGTTTTTTTTAACTGATATCAAACATGTTGTACAGAATGTAAGATTGTAAGTAAATATAAATAGCATTAAGAAAAAAAAATGTTAAAAAATAAGAAAGTAGATAAGACTGCAGACGATCACTGTCCTTCAGCACATTATTGGTTAATACTAAAATTCTATCTAATTTGATGAGACTGTTTTTTTTTCTTTTGCTTATTTTTTATTTATTTATTTGTTTTTTTTTTTTTTCAAAAGTTAATCGGATGAAAAAAGCGACTGACATGTAATAATTTATTGGTATTGATGCATAAATATAGATCGATTAAGGATTGAAGGAATCGCAAGTTTAAGCTATTATTCATCGCATAAATCCAAAATAATCCACATATTATATAGAAAATATCTATTTGATATATGCTTTTTGACCTTTTCACATGCTGGTTACAGTATAATATTGATGGCCTTTGCCTTACTCTCTTTTTGTTATACAGAAAACTTTCGATTATGTTCTATGTAATTATTCATTCATACAATTCATCAAAAACTTATATCTTATGTTTTATATTATCTTTATACTTTCTAAATAGTATGTTTTGTATAATATATGATTCGAATATTTTATTGTTATAAATGTTAAATAAAAGGAAATCGGAGCACATATATACGAATAGTATAAAACGGATTTGAAGTTGGTCCCGTGATTATAAGTTTGTGCTTAATAAATAATAGCAATAATAATAATCATAATAATAATAAAACCATATCGTATTAGCTCGAATCCCTTTCTCGGAGACTCAATTTGAAAGAGCATTACACTAATTTGAATATAATGTAAAGATAGGACGAAAAATATTATCATATTCAGAGTATAATATGGTGAAAGGGGTTAATTTTAGATGGATGTTCAATTATGTGATAAACTGAAGGAAAGACAGAGTAATTTTATATTTGTTTTGTTTTTGGTTTTTAATGTTTTTTTTTTTGTTATTTATAAAGTCAGTGTCGACCAAGAGTGTTGATTATATGATTTTATTGTAACGCATTATAAATTTTAATAGTCAGATTGCATCAGTTTAAACGAGAATTTATAAAGTTAAAAAAAAGTTTTCATGTTTTGCTTTACTTCTTTGTTCTTTCTTTATTTTAAATCTAGCTTTATAAAAAGATTTTCTATTTAAAAGAAAAAAAGAAAAAAGAAAGGAAAATGAACAAGAAAGAAAATGGGAAATATTCTTACAGTAGCATCCATTAGCGTACATTTGTATTCGCCGAATAAGGAGAATTTAAATACGAATACAATATGTTCGGAACTACGTTTTTATTTCAAGTGGTAATAAAATTTATTCGTCGTTTCGTCATAAAAAAAATAAAAAATAATAGTATAACCAATTTCTATGGTGAATATACCATTGCTTAATGGATATCTTAGTACAGGTACAACCTATCCAACTTAAATGAAAGAAATAAGAATAAAATTGAAAAGAAAATTCTTTAATCTTGTGTAAAAACCGTGACATTCACGATGGTAATGTTTTTTTTTTTTTTTTTTTTTTTTTTTTTTTTTTTTTGGTGGTTTTTTATAGTTTTTAAATTTATTTTATTGTTTTTTTTCAGTTTGAAATAGCGCTTGTTTAGACTTTGAATAGGTGGGTTCTTTATTCTATTTCCCTCTTGCAATAATAAAGAAAAGTAACAAAATTTAAATTTTTTGTATTGTATTTTGTAAATTATTTATTCAAGAATTCTGTGCGTCTGTTATATTTACGACACATCACATTAAAATTTGGTTCTTCACTCTTTGCTTTTACAACCTTTGCGCCTTTATATTACAATTGACAAGACTATAAAATCAAATTAAAGTTACATCGTTTGCGCCATACCATCTACATATTTGAATTTTATTATTCAATTCATATTATATAATAATATATTACCGTCTTAAGTATTAATATCATTTCAATAAATATTTATTTATTATTTAACATTTTATGTGGTAGTTAGAAGACGGAAAGTGAGAATGTTGTATAAGTACTCAAATATAATATTTTATATTTAAATTTATTAAGATCTCTTTATTATAAAGTTTATTAAAATTTCCTATAAATAAATGTTATAATCACTTGCCAAATATCATCAAGCTAATTTATTGATTAAAATGCGCTGATTTACATTTTTGTTACAACGAAATAGTTCTTCATTTTTAAGAATTTCTTAACAAATACAAATAAGCGCAAAAATTTACTATTCAACAAAATTATAATCACATACAAATTTAAAATGCTTCATAATTATTTTGTTAAATTAATTAATTTATTTATTTATTTTTCAATAATATTATTCATATGTAAATGTATGTGAGCTCAGACACAACACCGTATACAACCTACAATAATAAAAACATTATACACATATGCAAATTCTTATACAAATTTCATATTACATTTACATACAATAGTCAATTCATCAACATTATAATTTTAATGAAATTCTAATAAATTATTCCGAAAATAGTTTAAAATTTTGATCATCATCATTTTGTGCAAAACCAGATTCTAATTCAACATATGTACAACAACTGCTTTATTTATTAGTCTTATGAATAAATTTGAATAATCAATAAAATAAATAAATGTATAAATGCGTCCAAACCGGGCACCTGCAAAATCTTATTTAAATTTTCAAGTCAAACAAAACAAAATAACTTTTCTACTAAAATTACATAAAACCGAATATCTATAATTCAACAAAAATCCATGAAAACATTTTATAATTTTGTGAAACAAAAGTGTTATTTGTATTATCGAAAGCGGAACTTTTAAATATTAATATTAAAATTGTTTATTTTATATTTACAGCGATTGTAAACATATATAATATTAATTGTGGTTATCTATTGTAACTGTGATCGAAATTGATTTTAAATAAAACAAGTGAAACGTAACAATAAATTTATTATAATTTTCGAGCGTCTATCATGGCTATGGAATGGATCACGGCCATCGATAAAAGGTTTGTACTTATTTTTAGTTATTTTATTAATTATAAAATTGTGTAGAACTTTTGTATAAATTGTAATAATACAATATATTTTTATTCTTTTACACCATTTTGTTGTTATTGTTAATACAATACTTAGTACTTAGTTGTCTGATAATAGAGCATTTAGATTTATTTAGATAACGTTTTGTTTTTCAGTTGCTTTGTAATGTTGCTAATGGTAGAATATCAGTTACCTAAAACTGTTAGATGTCGCTACTGGCTTTCAGGGTGTTTATTTTGTATATACCTAACATTTAATCTCTATTATTTTTACATAAAAGGACACACGGGTTTTCTTTTGGGGGTTGGTGGTGGTAATTGTTAAATTTTAGAAGTAAAACAGGGTTAAGTATTATTCTTATCGGGTTCAATGGAATGTACAAAAATGACTCTTTTTAGTTATTAATCATTTATTTATTGGCTTACTAGTTTCGTGGAAAATAAGAATAACACAGATTAAAACAAGGTTATTTATTTAGTCAAAAAAAAAACTATTTTCCCATATAAACCGCCGAAAAATAAAATCTGCACTGTATGCAAATCGTACTTTAGGAAACTTGAAAGACATGCCATTTGTATGCAAATCGTATTTTGGAACCGTGTATAGTAGGGTGGATCGACTTTTTTTTCATACCTTCTACCATGATTTTCTGAGTTGCATTTTGTCCTCTCATTAA
>JAABKK020023579.1:0-17579 GCA_011634745.2 Catotricha subobsoleta | reverse complement strand
GGGCGAGTTCTAAAAATTTTTTTTTTCGATAATATTTTGTTTTCCTTACTTTGGAGTGTAATGGTATAAGAAAATGCGCTGGGAGCCTAACTTTTCGAAAAAAGTGTTTTTTCTGGGACAGTCTAGTATGCATACACGTAGGTTAGCGAAATTCTTTGTTAATTTTGAATTAAACATTTACAGCGCCAAAGAAGGCGAAAATTATTCTTGCAATTCTTATAAATTCGTGGTTCTTTATTTTCTATCATTTTAATCACTTTTTGTTTTATTCTCAAATGTATATTAATTAATAATTTATTATTTCAGACTTCAATGGAACTGCCATTAGTCGTAGTGCGAGTAGGACGAACATTGCGTTTTCCAATTGGCCATTTAAAATATGATCTACTGAAACCATATACATTTTCACATGCAATTCTTGGTTTTAGTGTGGGATGTGTTATTATTGTTGTTTTATTGTGCATCATATTAGTTGTGTACAGGCGAAAATCAACGCAAGCAGAACGTGAATATAAACGTATACAAATTCAAATGGACACATTAGAAAGTAATGTTCGGCTCGAATGTAAACAAGCATTTGCTGAATTACAAACAGATATGACTGATTTAACGGCTGACTTAGAAAATTCCGGTATTCCAACATTAGATCATATTAATTATATAATGAAAGTATTTTTCCCTGGTGTTTCTGATCATCCAATATTGAATACACCAAAAATTCGATTAAATACACCAAAAACCAATTACGATACAGCCATGGTACAATTTGAACAATTAATTAACAATAAACTGTTTTTGTTAACATTTATTGATACATTGGAAGCACAAAAATCATTTAACATTCGTGACAAGTAAGTAATAATAATGATTGAATAGCTTATACTAATTACATCGTAAATATAACCCTTGGTTAATAAGTTATTATGTAGCAGAGGTCAGTATGGACATGGACTGTTCGTGTCCGTCCATGATTTTTAGCGTCCATGGACTGTCCATGTCCGTAAACGATTGTCCATGGACAATAAAATTTGTCTATGTCTGCAATCGATTGTCCATGGACACGCGGACACGGACGTGGACAGTCTAATGTCCATGGATACTCTGTTGTCCGTGGACATTTCGTTGTCCATGGACATTTTGTTGTCCGTGGACATTATGCTGTCCATGGACATTTCACAAAAATAATTTAAATAAAAAGCTAAAATATTTCTTTAACTCCATTTAAATCATTTTAAGTTCTAAAAGTAATTATATTATATGTATAAAATGATTAAAATGGCGTTAAAGAAATATTTCAGCTTTTTATTTAAATTATTTTTGTAAAATGTCCATGAACAGCATAATGTCCACGGACAACGAAATGTCCACGGACAACAGAGTGTCCATGGACATTAGGCTGTCCACGTCCGTATGCGCGTGTCCATGGATAATCGATTGCGGACACAGACAAATTTTACTGTCCATCGACAATCGTTTACGGATATGAAAGGACACGGACAATCGATTACACGGGCACGGACATAGACGGACATGTCCATGTAGTAGTAAAAGCATCAATTTATTTTTAATTTTTTTTTTTTTTTGATTTTTTTCAGAGTTAACGTAGCATCATTACTAATGATTGTATTAATGAATAAAATGGATTATGCAACCGACATTTTAAAATGTTTGCTATTACGTTTAATTGATAAATATGTGATTGGAAAACATCCACAATTAATGTTACGTCGAACAGAGAGTGTTGTTGAGAAAATGTTAACAAATTATATGGCGATTTGTATGTATGATTATTTAAAAGAATATGCCGGTTCCAGTCTATTTCTATTATTCAAAGCAATTAAACATCAAATTGAAAAGGGTTTAGTTGATGCATGTACACATGATGCACGCTATTCATTATCCGAAGAGAAATTATTGCGCGAACAAATTATTCATAGTTCAGTTACACTGCATATCGTTCAGGATGATTTGGATGAAAAAATTCAATGTAAAGTGTTAGATTGTGACACAATATCGCAAGTGAAATCAAAAATATTAGATGCATTATTTAAAAATACACCATTTTCGATGCGACCATCTGTACATGAAGTTGATTTGGAATGGCGTCATGGACGCGGTGGCCATTTAACGTTACAAGATGAAGATTTAACAACAAAAACAATTGCAAACCAATGGAGACGCTTAAATACATTAGCACATTATGGTGTTAAAGAATCAGCGGTAATGTCATTAATAGCACGACAAACGTCCACAGAAAATTACAATAATTCATATAACTCAAAGCAACATCATCATCATCATCATCATCATCACCATAATGCTACAAATAATGCACACAACTATTACATTAATAATTCACAATCGCATATTATTATAAATGGTGATTTGGATAGTAGCTGTGGCCTGCCATCACCTGGTGGCGGCGGTATTGGTGTGACATATTTCCATTTGGTAAAGCCATTAATGTTTGCTACAAGTATTGATGATCATCATTTGAATATGAAAAATATGGCCATGACAATTGGTGTTAGCGGCCCTGGTGGTAATTGTGGATCAGGAATTCCAATTCCTGGTGTTTGCTCGACAACGGTATCTGGATGCGAACGTACACATAAAGCAATACCAGAAATATTTTTAACACGTTTATTGGCTACCAAAGGTACAATACAAAAATTTGTTGATGACTTTTTTGCAACAATATTAACGGTTAACCATGAATTACCATCATCGGTTAAATGGTTATTTGATTTATTGGATGAGGCGGCACAACGACATGGTATTGCTGATCCTGAAATTGTACATGCATGGAAATCGAATAGGTAGGATTGATATAAATTGACAGTATTTCCTAATATTTGAACGAAAATATATATATTTTTATTTTTTTGTTATTATGAATAAATAGTCTTCCTCTGCGGTTTTGGGTGAATTTCATTAAAAATCCGGATTTCATATTTGATATTAATAAGACAACAACAGTGGATGCATGCTTAAGTGTCATCGCGCAAACATTTATGGATGCGTGTTCTACAACTGAGCATCGCTTAGGAAAAGATTCGCCATCAAACAAACTATTATTTGCAAAGGTAATTCTTTTATACTTTCTGTAGTCGATAAATATAGAGAGAAGAAAGAGGTTTATTTGTAAATGAGATCGTCAGACATCTTATATATAATACAGAAAAAAAAATCCTTTATACAATTTTTTTAAATTCCTTGCAACAGGATATTCCTCAATACCGCGAAATGGTGAAACAATTTTATCGTGAAGTTGCACATTTACCACAAATAAGCGATCATGCAATGGGTGGGATCATGCAACAATTATCAATACATAATGAGTTTGATACAATTGCTGCACTAAAAGAACTATATATTTATGTTACAAAATACAGGGATCAGGTAAACAAACAAAGCATAATAAGCTTATTAAATTGTGTGAAAACAATTTTATTTTGTTTTTCTTTTGCAGTTATTCTTTCGTTATTCAATAATTTTGGTTTGTTTATAATTTTTGTTTTATTTTGTTTTTAGATACTCGATGCACTTAACAATGATTCAAATTGTATAAAAAGTCATTTAGCACATAAATTAGAAAATGTTGCATGTACATTAGAAGGCGAAGAGACTTCAGCCTGCTGACAACAATCACCATTTCATCATCACTCGCCAAACGATGATGCTGATCTATTAAGTAATGATAATGTGAATTGTTGTTATTTTGATACTGATATTGATGACGACGATTATACTGATGAAAATGATGATTTCGATGATGATTTGGATGATGACGATGATGATAATGATGTTGTTATTGATGATGATTATATACAAAAACAATTAATATTTCAGCAAACCAAAACCACCAAAATAAAATTATTTCAGCAGCAACCACAAATTCAAAGCGGTACGTCTATTATTAATAAATTTAATAATAGTAATAAAAATTATCTAATTAATACGAATAATGATTATAATGATAATAATAAGTAAAAATTGTCTATACAAATAAGAAAAAAAACTAAGAAATAATTTTAATAGAATCACAAAAACAGATAAATAAAAAAAATTATTTGATAACCAGCGAGAATTAGAAAAATGAAATGGTAAAAATATTGATAGAAATTAGGTTCGCGCGTGTGACATAAATCTAATTGTAAAACATTTCAAATAAACGGTAATGACTCAATGCAAATTTACTAACAATTATAATTACAGCTTTAGAAAAATAAGTTCAACTATTTTTTTTTTTTTTTTTTTTTTAATAAATAAATATAACTAAATATTATGTAAGTACGTAGAACGTAGAGATGATTGCGTTGCGCGTCGATCGCGTGCAAATAAAAAAAGAAAAAACGATTGTTTTTTTTCTTTCTAGGAAGAACATATGGTTTTTTCTATAATTTTTTTTGTTTTTTTTTTTTATTATTATTATTTGTAATTTCATTTATATTCATTTTCTTTTTCAAGCAAAAGAAAACAAAATTATATAAATAATAATTAGTTGTATTTATACATTTATAATTATATTAATTAATTAATTTATTGTATTAAGGCACATTGAAATTAAGGCTTATAATAATATTGTGATGACGTGACAAGAATTCATTATTTTTAGTTTATAATAAAATGTAAATTAAGTTTCTAAACTTTTTTTTATACAATCCAAGTGAACAAACATTCAAAAAAAAAAAAATTGAAATTCTTTCTTCAACGCGTGTGTGTTCTGTTACAAAAAAAAAAAAAACAAAAAAAAAAGTTATCGAAAAAACAAACAACAAGAAACATGATCGATTAATAAAATCATAAAATTAATCACAAATAATTAAATGAAATCAATAACTCATTCGCACAACTCATTGACTTGAACATGGACATAATATAATTCGTTTATTTGAACATTTTTTTATTTAATATCAGGGGCCGATTTTTTTTTATATAATATAATTTGACTGACAGTTCGGACATGTAAAAATTACATTTAATTTTGTTTGATTAGAATATAATTACCATTTTCCATGCCATACTTTTGCACATAATGTTCATAATGAGCATATTTCTATAATTCATACATAATGCCCACATACATTGGGGTAAACCCGTCAATCGTACTTTTGATTGATTAAATTCGTAAATGTCAAGAACTGCCATATACAAAGGTATACAAAGGTCGTATCTTTGTGTCTTTTTTATATTAAGTTTTGAACATTTACGAATTTACGCAATCAAAAGCAACGACAGACTACTATGTCAATAGGCGGCCACTTCCCGGTGACAGCTTCCCTCCAGCAGTTACATAAGAAAGAACGAGAAAGTTGTATACGAACGAAATTATGCAACTATCCCGTTCTTTCTTATACAACTGTTGGAGGGCAGCTGTCATCGGGGAATTACCTTATAGATAAATTATGCAATTACGAGACATGTAGGTATGCTCTACGCAGGTCAGTACGTGTCTCGTAGTAGAACTTTAAGCACATCCACCCAATGAAATAGAAATATTGTCAAAGTGGGAAAAAGATACTCAGATATTTTACCAATTTCGACATGCGTACATGTCAGGCATGTAGCATGGGGTTGCAAGCGAGGGAATTTTCCCCCTCCCCCTGATAAACCCCCCTTAGAACTTTGACAAATCACGATTTGCATACTACGCGGTTTTATTCTCGGTTTTATTTTTTGACTTTATGTGAAACATAAATCTATATCACTCACGCTACAAGGCCTGGTTACATATTGTATAAAATTAACCAAAAATACTGATTGTTATTCATTTTTTTTTTTATAGTATTTTACCGTGTAATGCAAAACTCTGTCACAAGATCATCGACTTTTAAAATAATTGATTATTTAATGATTTTGCATATGTATTAAAAATGACTGATAACAAATACGACGAATATACGTAAAACGTAAAATAATTAATATATAATAATAATAATAATTTTTTTTTTTTATATTTAAATAACTTATTTTCAATACATTACTTTTTTTTTGAATTATTTTCTTTTTATGAATCATTTTTTTTTCTAATTAATAAAATTATGGAAAATTTAATTATTTTTACTACCGGCATAATTTAGATTAATTTTCTTATTTAATTAATATTTTTAATAATAAACAGCGCGCGTCAAGAATAACATGATTTTGGGAATAAATTAATTTTCTAATATTAATTAAATATATACTCGCGTTTCAGTTTTACTTTATATTATTTGTGTGATTTATTTAAATTAAAAAGTAATCTAAAAGAAATATACATTAAAATACTTACTTAGCACAAGCGCAACCTAAAAATACTCAAATGATTTCGTTTTTTTTTTGTTTTTTTTGTTTGTTTGTTTTTTTTTTTAAATATATACATTTTAATAAATTTCAATTCTCAACAAGTCAGCGACTTCTATCTATGAAAGTATAATAGAAGTTAACGGCTTATGAATAATAAAGAAAACTCATTTTAATTTTATAATTTTTAAGTAATGATTTAAATGACTGCATATTTTGCGACAACGACACAAGTGTTTCGAATACTCAAATTATAACATTTAGTAATTTTATATCTAAGCTCTAATACTTATTATATAGAAATATAGAAATGAAAATTTAATGCTAATATCTGTTTTTAATGTCAGCAATTTTTTTTTTATGAAAAAACCTCAACTAATTTAATGCTAGCATAATTTTAGGATCCTAATGAAAAAAAACAAAAAAAAATAAATAAATATGGTTAATGCGCCATTACAGGATATGCAAGCCCTATGTAGACAGACAGTACATGTCCCGTAGTGTAGCTTATTTTCGAAGTTTTAGTACGGAACACACGTATTCCATATCCTCCGTAATCGTGCACTTACCCTACTACATTATTTAAAAACAATAAAAACGGTTTGCCACACAAGATGTTGCTGTTTTTATATGTAGTATAATGCAGTTTATGTGGTTTAGTTTATTAGATGTGTTTACCTGCTTATCATTGCATTTTGTACTTATTGTTTATTTTATAATCTTTATATTAATATGATCATTAAAACAAAAATTATGGAATATAATAATAAAACTATGTGACATTAAAGGAAAACGAAATCAAATTACATTCCGTTTTTTTTAAGCTTTTAATAATTAATGTTAGTAATAATTAATTTTTATTTTTTTATTTATGTGTTCCTATCAAATTCATTTTACAATAGACACTATGATATTCTCAAGTAAATTTATTAGTTAAATCCTAGGTTAAATATCATAATAGAAATCGATTTCTTTTTTCATACGAATAATGTGCATAACATCCATATCATTTTATATAAAATGATCAACTTGTCTTTTTGGTTAACATTATAGCATTATATTTTTTTTTTTTAATATAAACAAGTACTACCTACCAGAGGTCTGCATGGACATGGACTGTCCGTGTCCGTCCATGATTTTTAGCGTCCATGGACTGTCCATGTCCGTAAACGATTGTCCATGGACAATAAAATTTGTCTATGTCTGCAATCGATTGTCCATGGACACGCGGACACGGACGTGGACAGTCTAATGTCCATGGATACTCTGTTGTCCGTGGACATTTCGTTGTCCATGGACATTTTGTTGTCCGTGGACATTATGCTGTCCATGGACATTTCACAAAAATAATTTAAATAAAAAGCTGAAATATTTCTTTAACTCTATTTTAATCATTTTAAATTCTAGAAGTAATTATATTATATGTATAAAGTGATTAAAATGACGTTAAATAAATATTTCAGCTTTTTATTTAAATTATTTTTGTGAAATGTCCATGGTTAGCGAAATGTCCACGGGCAACAAACCGTCCACGGACAACGAAATGTCCACGGACAACAAACTGTCATGGACAGAAGATTGTCCACGTCCGTGTCCGCGTGTCCATGGACAATTGATTGCGCACACGGACAAATTTTACTGTCCATGGACAATCGTTTACGGACATGGACGGACACGGACAATCGATTACACGGACACGGACATAGACGAACAGGTCCATGCAGACCTCTGATACCTACATAAAATAGCTCCACAGCGTTTTAAAAGTGATGAAAGAATTAAATTGAAAATCATTTTTAATTGTAATATTTAGAATTCGTTTACAGCGAACTGAATAAAGTTTTTTTTTTAAATAAATTATTACATTGCATTTCAGATTACAGATTTTAAAATGCATTACGGATTACATATAAAAATATTGACCGTTTTTAATTAAATATAAAAAAAAAAAAATCAAAAAAAAATTTAAATAAATTAACGTTTTTCTATTTGATTTAATAATATTAAAAAATATTAATTAAAATTGACAAATTAATGATGATGATGATGATGATTCAATTAACCGTTATAAGTACTGAAATTCAATTTAAAATGTAATCCAGTAAAGTATTGGTAAATGTGATTGAATTATATGTTTATTATATGCATATTCATAAATAACACATTTTTAATTATGATGATAGATAAAAGATAAATAAATAAATGGTAAAACATTTTTAATTGTGATTAGTTCAATTACGATATTACACCAAAAATGTAATGCAATAATTGTGATGTATAAGATGGGGTGTACCGCCATTACGAGATATATCTATGCCCTACGGAACAGTAAATGACTCGTAGTGGAGCTTATGCCCTAAGTTCCACTACGAGACATATAATTTCCCATAAACCATATATGTCTCATAATGGTGACACACCCACGCTATTACTTTAGTAATGAATTACTTTCATTTTTGGATACATTTTAACCGATATATAGTTTACATAGACTTATTTTCTATAATGTGGACGACCGGTGTACGTTCTTGCTGTCATATGGAGCTATAGTTTCGATTACCAATAATTCGGTATGTTTGTTAACTTTTTTCGGGTCAATCAACGACCCGTACGGTTAATGGGCAAGAGCGAAGCCGACACTGGAAATTAAATAAAATATAGTGTCGTTGATTGATCGAAAACTTTAACAAACAGACCGAATTGTTGGTAATCTAAACGGGGTGTTAGTTTTGGTTGTGTTCACAACGTAAGCACATATGGTCTTATTATTATTATTATTATTATTTTTTTTTAATTTGAATGGATAAATTGAATTATACACGGAGCTGTGCTCTCTACAAATTTACAATATAGTTTAAAATTTTCGTTCAATCAATAAACATAATAATTAAGAAAAAAAATAATTATAATATTGAAACTAATACTTGATCGAAAAAGGCATAATAAAGTTAAATTATTTGTTTTTATTCCTTTCGTGATCCCGCAATTAATACAATTATAAATTCGTATATATTTGATAAAGTAATTTAGTTTTTCTTCTTTTTTTTTTTAAATGTTATGTTACTTAAATAATATTAATAACTTTAAATGTATGGATCGGATAAAGTTTGCAAAATTATATAAAACTAAAAAAAAGAAAAAAAAACAATAAAAGAAAAATTGACGGATAAAAAAATTATTAATAATTAAATAATATGAAACTACATAATGCTATTTTTGTCCATGTAATTAAAAAATAAAAATAAAATAAAAGTAGATTGATAATTTATGCAGTTTGCCTCCGTGTAATCTGGCAAGTGTATAATAAATTTTAATAAATTTTTCTTTTTTATTGATAAAATAATCTTTTTTACATATTATTTTAAAAATATTTATATAATCATAATGATGACGAAGAAAATTAGACATTTAATAATGAAAATAAAACAAAACAAAAAAAAAACTGAAAAAAGAAAGAAATTAAAAGCCACTATTGTGAAGTTTATGTAAATGGTTTAACGACAAAATAAAAAATAAGAAGAAATTAATTTTAAAAATATGACTTTTTTATGTCCCTAATCCCTAATGCTATAGTCTATTCCATATAAAAAGACCAACGATTTTATGCATGGTTGTCTATAAGCATTATACAACATAACCTAAATGAGTCATTCCACGCTGAATGCGCCTTTTCTGTAACGATAGTTACCGATATTCAGCAAAATTGTTTTTATTACAATTTCTAAAATGTACTTTCAATTGAAAGAGATGTAAGTCAAAATTGTTTATCATATTATAATAATCTCTTTTCCATTGAAACTGTATTTTAGAAATGGCAATGAAAACAATTATGCTGAATATCGGTAACTATCGTTACAGAAAAGGTGCATTCAGCGTGGATTGACCCAAATAATATATATGACATGAGTAATAAGTCAACCCTGAAAATATCAACCAATGACCATTGTTGAATTCAAATTCAAAAAAGAAACCGTTGGTCTAATTATATTGAACAGACTATACCGGTTACTTTAAAACGAAAATGCAGCGAGAATAAAATTATAGAAAAATCTATACATACTAGCGTCAACACAAAATTATTTCTATATGCAGTGCCGCCCTGGCCATAGAGGGTAAAACATAATTCACGACTATTCAAGAATTATTATAGATGACGAGCCCTTTTAAAGAATCTTCTGACGTTTTTTTTTTTTCTTGTAATTTGGCTTCCTCGGAACTTTTAAATGCCAGTTCGCCACTGAGTATGATCGATCTATGCTAAAAGCGTTTATTAGATTTTTCTCCCTTGATATGCTTCGGTTGGTATAATGAAACATTTCATCTGCTACAGGTTATTTGTATTTTACTGACATCAAACATTCTCATCTTCGATTTACATGGCAGCGATTGTGGTTTTAAAATTATTCCACTTGTTAGTGTTTTTCTTATTGCATCTGACGATATTTTTACTGGAAGTCTCATTGACGTAATTGATAAAATTTCGTCCTATTAATTTATTTTTTAAAAGCATATGTGAACGTTATCCAGGTGGTTTACGTCTACAGCCGAAACAAATTGATTCATTGATTTAAGTATGACGAATAAATTTTAGGATGTAAACTTTTTATTTATACTAAATAAAAAGAAAAAAAAACGTTAAAGAGCTTATAAATAATTCATTTCGCAAGATATTTCGATGGGAATGAAACGATTGCTTCTCAGCGAAATGCTGACGGAATGACATGCAAAATAAATTTTGTATAGACTTCTCTCCCTTTAAATTTCGTTTCGTTTCTTTTTCTATGGATTTCGCAACCATTTCGCAAATGATCTGCATACTTACCTTAAAGACACGAAGAATTTAAAATAAATCTGATTGCACTACATCGTACATGCGAAATAATATGAACATTGTTGTATACGAAAAATTGAGTTTAAAACAAACAAAAGTGGAAAACAACACTATTTTGCCTGCTACAAAAAAAGGCTCAGCACAACCTGAGGTGTTTGTTTTTTTACAATAGGGTCCTTGCACACTCCTTGAATCGGTGCACAAGGCAACAATTAGTACTTACCTATTTGAAATGAATATATTCCCTTTTCTTGTATATACCAAGTTACGAAACCAACTAGGTTGAGTTTGAAGCCATTTACCAGGAGATAAAATAAGAAGGAGAATAATAGGTAATTTAATTTATAATTGTAATTAATGCGGTATATTGTTCCTGGTTAAATATTTTCTAAAATTGTTGGTTAAAAATAATGAAACTGTTTTACTGCATATTTACTTTCAAACGGTTACGTCATCATCACCATCATCTTATATTCACGGAAGAGACCTGCATGGATAGCTATTTCTATTTTACATATCCAAAGCCACCCATATCATATTTATGGACATCCGCAAAATTTACCAAAAAAAAACAAAAAAATCGCTAAAATTTTCTTTCAGTCGAATTTTATTTTAGTGTAGCTTAGAGTTATTTTTGGATTCGTAAAATATAAATAACAAGAAAGACTAATAACATTGGATTTGTATCCAATTTATTTATATGCACTACATGTAAGTTGTACGGGTCCGGCCTTTACTCGGTCACTTTAAAACATAGTATAAGTATTATCCATATCCACCTATTCATTTCTAAGAAAAATAAAAAATAAAAAAAAATTGACCGTTGACCTTTGCCCATGATCTTTGAACCTTTGGGATCAAGTTCAGTTTCGGTCACTCTAAAATATAGTATCATTATTATTCTTATCCACCCATTAATTCCTGAGAAAACAAAATAAAAACAAAATTTGACCTTTGACTATGACCTTTGACCTTTTGTGGTCAAGATCAGTTTCAGACACTCTAAAACATAGTATCAGTTTTATCCCCATTGATATATTAGTTTCTAAGAAAAAGGACATTTGACCTTTACCCTTTGTCCATGACCTTTGACCTTTCGCCTTGACCTTTGATTTTTTTTTCAGTTGAGATCACATTCAGTTGCTCTACAACATAGTATAAGTTTTATCTCCACCCGTTCACTAGTTCCCGAGATCAAGGGGGGTACAGACAAAAAAAAAGAAGAAAATCTAGTATGTACTTTCATGTTTCACATGTAGTGCATAAAAACATTTAAAATATCACGCTAAATACAAGTACCTACATATATCTTAAATTCTTTTATGTACTTATTGATTGAAAAAACAAAGGAAATGTCAAAGTTACGCTAGATAGATTTGAAATTGTAAAAATCATGCGTTCGGTAAGAAAAAAAATGTAAAAAGAGCACCACTATTGATTGGTTTTGGATGGTATTATTGAAGCAATGGTCGTTAAAATTAAAAAAAAAGAAGAAAAATAATAATTAAAAATTTTGTGGATAAGTGCGAATGTCCATATCCGCAGACTTTCAAATCCGCAACCACCTGCAAGCCTACAAATTTTCGAAAAAAATTATTCATCCGCACTGCTAGATAACCATGGTAAAAAGTATCCACACAGGTCTCTGATTCACTGTGTACATTATTTATCTATTATAAAATAAAATAAAAATCACAATAAACACATAATATCTTAATTGTTTTTATTTTATCTAATTAATATCGAGATTCGATATAAAACTAGATTTATCAAAATGCATTACATATAAATAAAATAAATTTTACAATCTTAATTATAAATAATATTAAAGAGAAAAACTCCAGATAACGCATTATTTTTTATATATCTGGATTTATTGATTTATTTATATTTTTTTGTTTGTTTTTTTTTTCTTTAATTAAAATTAAATATATGGACGTTAATTATTTATTTTATATAAATTAAATTACTTAAATTAAATGTAACATGATATTCTGAAATGGGATAAAATGATTATGAATATATTGTTAAAAGCTAAAACATTTCTTCTTGTATAATCTCCAAAAATGCAACATTTTATTCATGCGTGTACGTTAATAACTTATGATTTTGAATAAAACAAAAATCAGCTATTAATATAAACTTGGTTTTTCGGTTAGAATTTTTTTTTTTTTAATTTTTTATATTTTTTTTTTTTTATTAAATGTTATTTAATCTACAATTGCAAAAGAAACATGCAATATGAAATGCGACGCTTAAATAAATAGCTGAAAGGATCGATGTAGGCATATCGTATATCTAATACCGATTGCAAATTTGCTAGAAAAAAAACATCTGGCTTCGTTTATATAATACTAATTAAAATTTTGGTATTTGTAATTATTTTCCATATCAATATATGTCGAATAATCAAATTTTATTATAAGAACATTGTAAAGTAATATTTAAAAAATCATTAAAATTATCCACGTAGAAATGTTATTAAACTTTATTATACAGGGTGTAAAATATAAAATAATGTTTTTCCGAATTCGGAGTATTTTCGGAGTTACAGACTTACAGTCATTTGAAGTCAGATTCGGATACATTTTGAAATGATCACAACTTCTACAAATCGTAACTATAGACAAAAAAATTATTTATTATTTTGTTTAGCTTATTTAATAACCTTTCCAACGAGCCCACAAACGTTGAGATTAGTTACGATTTGTAGAAGTTGTGTTGTGAGCATTTAAAAATGTGTCCGAATCTGATTTCAAATGGCTGTAACTCCGAAAATACTCCGAATTCGGAAAAAAATTATTTTATATTTTCGACTTAGAATGACCCCAAAAATACGCCCCAGAAGTTTGTACCTTTTATTATGAGACACCCTGTATTTGAGCAATAATTGATGGATAAGCAGTAGATATAATGTCTAAATGGCAAAACAGATAAGCGTATTAAATTAAATTAACTGAACTAAATTAAGGATGGAATGATTAAGTGATAAAATCGAAAATCGATTAATCAAAAATTTTACTTTGGGAAGATAAAATAAATGATTGCATTTGTATTGAATTTGAAAATGTTGAAAAAAAAAATTATGATTAGGATTCTGAAAATGACATTTTACAAAGAAATAATTAAATATAAAATGAAATTTATGCACAACCGATATGTCGCTTTTATGACCATTTGATTAGATATTCTTACCATTTTCACACTGATTATTATTATTATTACATTTAAATTGAATAGAATAGAATAATTTCCATCCAAATAAAAAAAAAAAATTGTGGTTTACAAAATATTGTTAATTATTAGAATAATAATAATAATAATTTAAAAAAACAAGCTGCCAGTGGTGCGGGTACACGACTTCATTTTTTATTCAGAATGGTTACAAAAAGACGCAGAGAATCTTGTGCTTGTGAAAATCCAAAATATCTATGTTTTGGTTAAGATACGTCCAGTCAATCCTGACAAAAATCAAAAAATATATTTTTTTCCAACTTTTTTCACTAAAATTCCCATGACTGGAAAGCGAAATAGTTCAAAACCAAAATTAATTTATTTTCAAATGAAAAAGATTCTGCTTCTTTTGCATGTTTTATCAGGGTTGCGACCGATACTATCGACGCTACTTTACGAAAAAAGAATTTTTTTGTCGATACTTTTTTTTCGATACTTTTTTCGTTATCGTTACTGTTTTCGATACATTTCTCGATGCTCCGTCGAATGCATTATATTACATACAAATGATCATAACTTCTGACATAGATCATCTAAGAAACTCATTTTGGTAGTGTTGGAAAGCTTTTTAAATTTTCTAACTTATTATGAAGCAAACAATTATTGATGTTTTTTGAAATTACAGCTCACTTATTCGACAATTTATGCCAATTTTGAAAAATCATAGCTGAACGGTTACATCCACTGCGTCCAAATTTTTATCACAATTTCTTAGAGAAGTAAAAAAAAGTTTGGTACATATTAATAGAGCGTGATTGTTCATGTCAGCTATGATTTTTCAAAATTGGCTTAAAATGACGACTAAGTGAGCTGTAATTTCAGTCAACATCATTAATTGTTTGCTTCAGTTCCATAAAAAGTTGGAGAATTTAATAGCCTTCCCACAATACCAAAATGAGTTTCTTAGATTATCTATTTCAGAAGTTATGATCATTTGTATGTAATATAATGCCTTCGACGAAGCATCGAGAAATGTATCGAAAAAAGTTTTAAAAAAAGTATCGATAAAAGTGACGAAAACAGTATCGATAAAAGTATCGAAAAAAAAGTATCGGTATCGTCGATAGTATCGATGACGAAAGTATCGGTATCGACGATAGTATCGAAAGCAAAAGTATCGTCGATAGTCGCAACCCTGTATTATATATATATATATATAATATATAATCGTATTTACGAAAAATGAAATCGTGTACATTTGGCAGCTTGATTTTATTAGAAAACTAAAATCGAAATTAAAATTTCTTATAAATTAAATTTCGCTGTCAGTTTAAATGTGGTTGACATGGATTTTGTTGAGCTTCTACAGCTCTTCTACTATATTGCTCTGTTTTGTTATTTCGCATATCTTTAAACGCAATAATCATGAAATAAACTAATTATATAATTTAAATAATAAAAATAAATAATGCTCTTAATGAGATATTCGTGAATATGTCTGACCGAATATCGACTCGACGTAAATGAATGAAATACTTACATGTGTGTATAATTATTTTATGTATTATGTTTTTTTTTGTTTTTTGTTTTTACACTGGCTATAATTTATAATTTATATATGTACTTAGCATATCTTATGAAATGAATATATATAAATGTATAATAGTTGTATTTAATTGCGTAGTTTTGTGCTTAACTAATTCTATGTCTATTAATTGTTTTACTATATATATATATATTATATATATAGTTTTAATTCTATATAATAAGATTTCTGAATTCTTTTTTTTTTTTTAAAGAGTTAGAAATCTAACATTGAACATATTTAACACAATGTGTCACTTAAAATTAATTTTATTAATGACGGACGCTCATATCATTTTTATGATACATAACTTATACCGAGTTAAAAGTTCGGTAAAATGTTTTGAGTCCTCTATTCGCATAAATTTATGAGAAAAACTCCAAACTCAATTAGTTCAACGACCATAGTTTCGAGTTTAAATTAAAAAAAGTTTAAACGACATTTTATTGAAACGTTTGCCTCATCGATATTATGCAAATAATATTAAATAATTGTATGTACATTGTACAATTTGACAATTAAAAATGTAAATAGTGATAATTACATTTTTTCCCTTCATTATTCTATTTTTAACTCAACCAAAGAGAATAAAATAAAAAAATAATAATAATATGATTTAATAAATGTGTTTCAAATAGAGGTCGTGATGTTGATTTATTGAATTATAAAATCATCTAAATCAACGATTTATGTCGATAATCGTCAAAATTAACGAGTGTCATTAATTCACGATTTATCGACATCCGACCTCTAGTTTCAAATTTATCTTTTTTAACCTTTATATAAAAATTACAAGTTTTTACATTAAATAAAAAAAAAAATAGAGTTTAGTAATAAATTATCAGTAAAATTATTCCATGCTAATATGCTCATCGCTATAAATTTATTTATTTATATATTAATACTAAATTTGCGCTTAGAAAATTTGTGTGCAATTGATATAATTTGTAAATTTGGCACATAATCGATTCAACGTTTCTACTTTTCACTTTTAAATAAAACCTGGCTCAATTCTGAATAGAAACTGAATGTGGTGACTGGGTGAGGGTGAGCGGAAACAATTCAATTATTCAATTTTGATTGCTTATAATACTAACTATATATTGAACTTTTAAAATATTCTTTTAGTCACATATATCGAATCCATGTTATTATAATAAGTTGCATAGTAAATATTTGCATTGTGTCATACATACTATTCACAGTTATATGGAATGCCATAAATTAGGAAGCAATACATTAAAAAGCACGCACACACACACACACAGAAAAAGGAAAAATCTAATAAATTAATCCGTTATTGTTTAAACATGAAACGATATTTTTGTTGTTGTGTAACTAACTCTTTATGATCAAAATTTAAGTAGTGCGCCCAGAAAAAGTTAAATTTTCCCCGTTTATAATTAATATATGATTAATTAAGACTACAATAATATTAACAAATTAGAAAATAGTAAATAACATTGTTTATTCTCCGCATGTATTTATTAAAAACAGGTTCTTTTCGGTCCATATATTATTAATTAATTCGAAAAATTTCGATTTTTTCATCATCATCATCCTAATTTAACGACCTTTTACCGCCTTTCGGCATAATTGCCTCTAGCCACTATCAGACCCCTCAGCTAGTTCAATTTTACTTGCTGCTTGCTTCGGTGTTTGAGCTATCTCGCTGCTTGCTGCTGAGCAAGTAAGCAAGAATCG
>JAABKK020023568.1:0-13010 GCA_011634745.2 Catotricha subobsoleta | reverse complement strand
ATCTGTTTGATTTCAAGTCGTTTCAAGAAGAATTGCTTATTACAAGGAAGTTATATTAACATTGATTGTATTTATTTAATATATGTATTTCTATTTCATTCCAAAAATTTACTATATATTGTAAACAACGTGATCTACTCTAGTTAAAATTTCCATCGGAATACAATATAAATGTTTATAAAATATTGAAAAAGATATATTGTTAAAGTTTATTATTATTAAGAATAAGAAACCCTCTGTACACTCGCCTTTAGCGCGCGTTTACTTTTGTATTGAGCTGTACTGACTTTTAACCTTTATTAAAAGAGAATGGATACTTGTTTTTATTATTTTACAAATTATACATTTTCAATTAACTAAAGAGGATATTCCATATAAAAATGTACTGTTAGAGAACGCTCACTACTTCTGAGTTAAAAGAAATCTTTTCTCAAAATTAAGGACTGAATCACATACAATGTTTGCTAACAAAAACTTCTACTTTTTTGATTTTAAATACAATAGAGATATGTTTTTGATGTCTATGAAATAAATGTAAAGAGCAAAAGGGCTGATAAAATATGGTGTAACTGAAATGGTCTAAATTTGGTTTATGAATGGTATAAGCGGTTTGATCGTATATATTATATTTATATATTAAGGTGGTCCAAAAATTTTTGAAACCGTTTCGAAACCGTTTTGAAACCGTTTTGAAGCCGTTTCTTGAACCGTTTTGAAACCGTTTCGAAACGGTTTCAGAAGGGTTTCGAAACGGTTTCAAAAAATTTTGGAAAAATTAATAATTTAAAGCGTACAACCCTGATATCCAAAATAATAATAGAGAATATTATTACCTTTCCAATGGCGTGAAAATTACACTTGTTTATTAATTCCTTCTCGAAATGTTGTCCATAAAAAGTAAGTATAGCCAATATATTTTTGCATATGTAATTTTACATACGTACCAACAAAATATCAATTTATTGTTAGAATTATTTTAGATCATAGCATTTAATCAGGGGTTTTTCCTTTGCATTTGATAAATCATAATATTTATAAAATTTAATGCGAGGGGTTAATAATACCACTTTTTCGAGGACATAGGAATACAGACTATGTATTACTTTTCCGTAATACATGTTAATACACGGTAATACACGACATACAGTAATACTCGGTATTACATGAGTAATATACGGTAATCACGGGTAATACTTGGTAATACAAGCTAATACACAAAAAAACAAGCTACTGACTAAATAGGTACAGAACTTCATTTTTGCGAGTATAAACTTATAAAAAAAAACAATAACAAAATGTACTCAAGTCTAAAGTTCGACAAAAAAAAGGTCCCGCTCACCAAAATTTTAAGTAATACAGGAGATAATACACGCATAATACGCATTAATACATGAGTAATACACGGTAATACATGAGTAATACATGGTAATACATGAAACAATCTGTAATACACGTAATACATGATAATAGTTACATGATAATAATACACGTGTATTACAGCACATTTGGTTCTAGGAATACACGGTATTATTAACCCCTCGATTTAAAGTTACTGATATTTATTTATAATTTAAATTAAAAATGTATAGATACATTTTCGGCGACCATCCAACCAACACTTCGAATTATTCAAATACGGACAGAATTTATTTAATTATAAGATGAATTAAATCATTTCAAATATATTTTATTTACTTATAAATATAATATGCAGATTTATATTTTGAATAGCCCGCATATAGTAAAATCTATAACCTTTCACGTTTTAAATAAACCAGTTCATGGTTGAATTACGTCATTTCGAATTATGGTACAGTTTAATTTTCGTTTATAACATTAAATTATTAATATTGGTTTTAACAGGATTACCGCACCATCATCGGACTGACTAAAATCGTATGCCCAAACATTGCTAATACTATACATACAGTCAGATAATTATAATATAGATAGCAGCATATAAACGCTTTTCTATTTTATAGTTTACGAAGATCTATGCAAATATAATAAAGTGGATATACATTACATAATACAATCATCGCTATACATGCATATTCTGAGTCATAGTTCACTATGAAATACTATTAAATATATAGAGCCAAAGCGTATATATTATTTATATCCCATATAAAATAAGCTATATAAGCGAATAGAGGACCTAAAGTTTGTTCAACACAACAGTCACTATACACCGCAGAAGTAATAGGGTAACAGTACTTCATAAAGTGTAGGTGGTAGAAAATGTTACATTGTATTACAAAGTGCACAACGTTTGTAACATATAATATAAAACATAATGATATATAGTAACGTAACACACCCTACGCTGCCACCATACAATGTTTGATATTATATCCTCGTTATTATTCTACCATGTAAAATACAATGTATGTAATACTGAATCAATACACACTCATATTATATATATTATATACGGCGGTGCTTAAACATGTGAGATTTTTCTTGAGAGTGTGTAGCAAATTTGTATAAAATAGTTTTAGAAAAAGAAAATATTTATTAATCTCTTCTAGCAAATACGGGTATTTGTGTTTCGTATAACATTTGAATATAACAGATTCGCATGACAACAAAAAAGTATACTAAAAACTTTTATATCATTTTTTCTTTTAATTATTTCGTGTTGAAATAGTCTACATATTTTAAGAGTAGCCTAGCTCATATATGAAAAAATAAAAAATAATAAATAGATATATAGTGATCGGAAAAAGGAAATGTTAATACAACCCTGTTGTCGTTGGTACAACATCAGTGTCCCTATTTCCGCTTCCGTAGACTTTATTATTGTTATTAAGTAAAGTATATGATTTTGATTATATAAAACCCAAACGAGAGTATAATCTTGTGCCAAGTGAATTGGTATGTACATGTGTGTGTGCTAACTGGTGGTTGCTGGTTAATGCTACTACAGTTAATATCCTAGATAATATGTAATAATAGGCGGATGAATCAGCTCAATGATCTTTTATTATTACGAAATATGTACAGAGGAATCAAGAGACACACAGGTCGAGATAGTTTTTTTTTTTTTTTTTTTTTTATTCTATTCATTTTGTTGTAAAACTAAAATAACCTTTTTTTTTTGGTTGCCTTTACCTGCCGGAATATTATGAAAGGCTATAAAGGCTATAAAGACTATAAAGGCTTTATTAAAGTAATCGCACAGAAGAACTTAGACAATATTAAGACGTAGTTTTTAAATAGAGCTCTCTGTTTCCATTTATATAACAATGTCGTGTCGTGTCGTAATATATAGAACTATTATTATAACCGAACAAAATTATTTTTATATGTTATCTTATTTTTTTTTTTTTGTTTTTTTTTGCAAGAAACTTAATTATTATTTGTGAGCACATGTTTTCCTTATTTAAAATCGAATAAAAAAAAATAAGAAGATGTTTCGTCCGATATAAAATTAGAAAAGAAGATTATTATAATGATGCGATTTCTTCTTTTATTTATTTTCAGGTTATTTTTACTTACACTTTCTACGTGGCTTACGATTAAAATCTCCCCTTCTGGAAGTTATCATGACAAAAGAAACACATTTTTAAAAGAGATATAATTAGATGAGAAAGACTCTTTCAGAATACTTGGTATTATATAATGGAATATATAATAGATATTTGAAATTTATCCAATGGTTCTATGGGTAAGTTAACACTTAACAATTCCGATTTGTCTCTTTTGTTACATTATAAATGGATTTCTTTTAAAATAATAAAAATAATGAAATTAATCTACCTTTAGATATAATTAGACGATGTAAAATTTTTATATTTTTTTATTTTTTTTTGTCCAAGGAATAATTTGATTTTATATGTATTTTTGAATTCTCCATAAAATAAATTATGGGACGAAAAAAAGAGACAAAAATACAAATAACATTATTCATATACATTTTTTATTTTCTTTATACTCGTATATTCCTTTTTTGTATTTATTTGAGAAAGTGCGATATTTCCATCTATAGAAATGTGACCATCACTCTTTCGTTCCTCATATTTTTTTTTTATCTATTTTGTTAGCTCTAACATGCATGACAGTAAAATAGGTACCTACCTACAGCTTAAAGCTTTTTATAAAAATATAATGATGCAATATAGAAACACAAAAAGAACTTCCCCTTGTGAAGAGCATCTCGTTGACGCTATTATATCACTTCATCTCTTAAAAAAAAAAAAATAATACTTATAATTCAATTTTCCAATTTTGCATTCACACGCCATACGTACATTTCTCTTTTCACTACATATTCTTTATTATTTTATTTTCAGAAAATATTTACATTTTTTTTAATATTTTCAGTTCTTTTTTTTTTTTTTTTATAATACACTAAAGTCAATTCTCTGATAAGTAGATGGGAGAGTACAAAAGCACATAATATTAATATAAAGTTAAAATATACGAAGTCGTATCATTTCATTTTCAAAAAACTTGCATTTATACCCTTATAGCGATGTTTAAAAATATTAAATTTTTATATGATTGAATCAAAGCTACCATATATAGATCAGATATATTATAATTCATTCATACAATACAAATCCTATCATCATGTATACATATATACGATTAGCATGTTGTTTACTGTGTGTTATTCTTGGCTTGTGTGTGTGTGTGTGTGTGTGTGTTACATATGTTATAATGCATAGCATATGTACGATATGATATGCGAGTATATGTTGTAAAAGGAAATGCGGTGTCGGTGATGAATATACATAAATATCAAGATGATGATGATGTCTCCTATAAGATCTTCTATTTGTATTATGTATATACAATAATACAGGCAAACAATAATATACCTATGATTGCGACTTTCTCACATGTAAGTAATAGAATTAGAAAATACGAAAAAAAAAAATGAATATATCCATAATAATGTATAAATAAATAAGGGATGCTATCCATGAACCCGACCCAGCTATTCAACTTTTAATATATATTTTAGAGTACAAACGTACATCATATATATGTATACGGAATAATCATATTCTTCTGCTATTAGGTCTAGCAAATAAAGTATACAATATATTAAATCTGTATTTAACGCGCACCCGCTTCACATTCTATACACATAAACCAGACATAGGAACAATGGAAAATCTATGCCTTTTTTTGAAGATGGTTATACATTATGAAAGTTTTATATATCTATATGTAATTTACTATGTATTTCTACTTAATTTAATTTAGCATCTTCATTATATGCGTGCGAGGTAAATAGAATTTAAAATTTACATTAAAATATTTTCTATGTTTCATCTTTTTTCTTTCAAGCATCAATTGCATTGTCTCTTTGAAGACTATGTTTAAATATTTCAAAATAAAGAATTTAAATTTATTATAAATACTATGAATTATCTTTTGATTCATTTAATTGTGTCTAAACTATCTAGAGCCACCGTAGACCACGCGATTTTATTATTGCCAAGGAGTTCGTGTATTACCTACCAGAGGTCTGCCTGAACATATCCAATGTACAATTGTCGTTAGATTTTGCATGAGCGCAATAAAGATGGAACATATAGCCAGTACTGTTTGCGCTCATGAAAGAGCTAACGGTTCTTGGACATATCCTTTCAGACCTCTGACACCTACTACAACAGCTATGCGAACTTTGTGAATGTCAAGAATAAAACGGCCAAAAGTTAGAACAGATAGAAATAATAACCCAGCATATATAACCACGTACTTACATCATATTTCTGTTCCATCATCATTATATCGTTTAAAATCGCTGATCACTGTCGATGCTTAAAAACTATTTTTAAAGTTATCATTTAGTTTTTTTTTTTTATATTTAAAAAAAAAAATAGATATACGGATATACCTACGAGTATGTCGACATAAAATCTTCAAATTCAATTTCAAAATTATATTTTTGCAATAAATTTTTTAGTTTATAAAATTTATTGAGCGTTACATTGATTACATTACATAAGCCAAAATAATCTACAAAAACCATATATGTATATATAAATATAAATAAATAAAAAAAAACTAAAATAAATTTAACATATGTGATGTATAAAGAATGTATATTTATACACAAAATTGTCATCAATTACCAACCTCTACCGAAGAGTTGACTGTGCGCACTCGTACGATACATTTGTTATAAATTGTTATAAATGCTAACAATCAACCGGAATTATGCGTATTGGTTTATAAACTATCCGGAAATATGTGATATATATTTCTATATACAGAATAAAAATCCATGTATAATAATATAAAATATAACAAAATGATATTAGTTGATTCAAAGTTATAATTCATATATTGGCCATATATTACTATATAGACGAACACCTACATTTATATGTTTCGTACAGACATATTTAATACCACGTCATGCTAACCCTATATACGGTTTATAAAAGTTTTAGCTTATTACTTATTAGAGAGATCATGAAATTGTGAGTATTATCTGATGTTACACCCAAAATAACATTTATACAAATATTTTTTTTTTTTTTTAATGGTCGATGTCTGTAAATTGTACAAAATACAATGTGAACACAATTTGTTCAAATCGTTGTCGGTTTTTAGTTGGACAGGAGTGATAAATAGATTCAGTTGATATTATATTGTCGTGTGATTTATACTTAACTTTTATAGATCGAATGTTTTGGTAATATTATTTTTGATTTTATTTTTATATATTTCGGTTTCGATTACCTCTATATTTATTGACTATTCGTTTTGAATATAATGTAATTAGCAAAAAAGGTAAAACTCTCGTGAATAGAGAGATTGATAATGAACATTACTATTAGTGCAAATCGAGAAAAATTGTGCATTATATTCTGATTCAGAATAATGATTAAATGGTAGAATTGGTTTTTCAATTAATAATTACAAAATGTTGATCCATACGATGATGAGATGCTGAATGAATACCAAATATAATTATTAATTATTGATGAATATATAGAAACAAAACATCTTTCGATTTATCATTAATATTATGTATGCAGCTGCGGTTAGGTGGGTACGATTGAAAATAATATGTAATATATTCTGGTTAATGAAATATCATCAGTACAATATATTGTGCTGTGTGATAGTTTGATAGAAAATTTTGTTCAGATTGTGATATTTTAAACATTGAACATAAATTGTTTCAGACAAAATATTTGAAGAGATTGGTGTTTATCATAAATGTACATTTATTATGGGGCGGTCGTAGTGCGTTGCGGTTATTGAATTTAAAGTGGTTTGAGTATAATTTAATTAAACTGTTATTTTAGTGATTCATGAATTGTGTGTTAGTATTTATAATTATATTGTAAAATATGGAATGTATATGCATAAGAGGTTAGTACAAAGTTTGAAAATTTTGTTATATAGACGAAAATTAGTTTAGTTATGCGGTAAAATATTATTAATTTTGTGTGATCTAAGTGGAAATTGTATTTTCATAATTTACTTAAATTACATGCAACATTTCACTATATTTTCAGTGATAGTAAATTTAATTGTTTATTATGAAATAAATTATTTCCGTTTCCACAATAATAGTTTCATTGAATTTATTGAAAATATATAAGAATTCAGAGGTCACTTTCATCTAAATATTTAATATTGGCTTCTGTGTATCTATTAATTGAAAAATTGAATCGGAATGAATGTACTTTCTCTAAATAATGACCAGATATGTCTGTAATTCTGTATGAGAAACTTAATAAAACAATGGTTTATCAATTGCTTTTATTGTTATCAATTAGGCACTATACGTAACCATTTTATACATTCTGTCATATTCTCAACAAGTAGTGCGTTAAGAGAGAGGTGCTAGAAGGATGCCGATGATTATAAATACAATTTTTAGAACTTAATAATATTTTATAATTCAAAGTTTTTGTTGACAAGTTCTGGAATTTCATAAGAACAAAAATATGATAAAACTAGGAATTTCAATAATTTATATAATTACAAATTATTTTCAGGAAATTTCTTTTAATTTTTTTTGTAAATTTTTTTTCAATTTCGTTTTCGTTTAAAAATAACGAATTCATTTAAGTGCATTCAAAATAAAAAAATCATGGAACTCATTTTAAAAATGTTTCTATTAACTCTCTACGTATAAATAGACAGATAAAATACTTTTGACCAAACCATATCAATATTAATTATTTTTAAATTAAATTGAAACTCAAAAATTCATCAAATATTCAATGCATACAGAAGCAAAAAAACAGAAAAAAAAACGTGAATCTATTAGAATTACTGTCATACGTTCAAATAAAATTGAATTAAAAACAGTCACCAGATTGTTTTTATGCCCAGTAAACACCAAACAAACAAAGATTCTTCTTCCTCTGTATTTCTACAATTTTATATAAAATTTATTCTCTGAACATTTTATCAATATATTTTATACATTTTCTATGACAGTTTACAATTGGTGATATAAAACATAATAGTAACTGAGGCAGGCTCAGGTAGATTTTAAAATATAGATTTTGTATAATAGTGAAACATTTAAAATAGTACAGAAACAGAATAGAGGGTACATATAGATGCAGGCAACCATGAATATGGGATTGGTTTTTTCTTTCTTTCTATGTGTTGGAATGTTTATATAATTTAATGTTTTTATATATATATATATTCAATATTCATTCATACAAACACATTCACAAATATAACAGAAATGATATTCTATTTTTCGACATACCTAAATATTAAACAATACAATTTTCTGTATTACAGTATGCATTTAAACGTGAATGTTATATAATATATTGTTAAATATTAGTATAAATAAACAATGGGCGACGTTATCTAGTGACGGAAGCCAAATCGGCACGTATACGATGGCAGCTTTCGGAAACGTCTCGAATATGCTTTTCATAGAAAATATTACATTACACATTGCATATATCAATGTTCGGGTGTGTTTTCTCTGATGATATTATATAATATATTTATGAGAAATTTCTGTATAGAATGGAAATCTAAATGTAATAAACATTGCTGCATTTTGAATATCGCATATAATATGTATTTGGTATATAGCCTCTGCTTCTGATATTATAAAAGGATATAGAAAAGTAGAGAATATAATTTAATTTATAGAAATATTATAATATCTACGAATATACAACAAAATATTGTATTATTTTGTTTGGGTATATACTTATTTTCTAAGTAGAAAATATTGGCTCGAATACGATAAATGTTTTGTGATTTATATGGATTTTCATTTTATATTATATTTTCATGGTTCGTCTAAAATGTTGGATGCCATACATAGAATATTTCTTCATCTTATGGATGTGCTCTATAGTAAATAATGTATTTTATGGTAAATTTTCGATAAGAGGGTTTTTGCTTATTATTAATTCATTTATGAATAAGATACTCTGTTTTAAAGCTAATTTGTGTTGTTTTCGTCTGTAAACTAAATTGCATATAAGACTATATACGGTGCATGCTTCGAAATTAGGCTTATGATTTCTGGTTCGAAAAACAATGATATTTAACTATATATAGAATTATTATTTCATACATTCAAAATCAAATGGAAAGAAAATAATTTAACAAAAAATCATTTCTTTAACTTTTGATTAGTAAAAGAAATAAAAATATATTCTAAATTAAATAATATTCTGGCCTTAAAGTTGTCTGTTTACATAATAATCAAATCAATAATCAACTATTTTAAATGCACAAAGGGGTTAATCTTCTTGTTACCCACTTATATAAACACTCTAGCCTTTATTACAATTTTGACATTTAATTACTTTCTGTCACATCGGTGTCTTCCACTCGGTGCGCTTACAAAATCTAACTTTAAATTAAACGCCTCTTTATTTAAGATAAAAAGGGTGTAAAGAGAGCGGTAAACTTAAGAAAATTGATTTTCCAAAAAGAAAAAATAAGTAATTTTCCAGAATATATACTTAAAATCCAGCCACCCACATTTTAAAACTTTTATACTTAAAGCTGAAAATCAAACAAATAAGAATAATTCTTCATCATCGCCACACCTTAACAAAGGATTTTTACGAAACATATATACACTTAACCTGTCTATAAACTGAAATGTAAATATATGTCATTTGGTATTGAAAGAAACGTTAACTCTTTTCAGTTAAAATATCATCATAAATATACGTTGAACTGAAATCAAAACAACAAATACCGTTAAATTATATATTGGAAAATAGTGACTGTTTGGCATAGCGCTCGCCGTGAAAAAGTAAAACACAAAAAGACAAAGCAAACCGGGAATAAAAAGTTTTCTTTTTTTCTTTCTGTGTGTGTGTGTGTGTGTGTGTGCATGTGTGTGTACTTATTTTGTTTACTTAACTAAAACGAATTTAAGTACCGCATAAAATTCGCTGAAGGCAATTTCAATAAATAAAACTGGGATAAAGTTTTATATTATTATCGTGTATGAGTATGGTATGTACGAAGAGAACCAATCCTAAGATTTATATTCTTTTTAACATTCATTGTCGATTTAACGAACTGTTGTATCTAGTACAGATACTGGGTAGTAGATATTGGCACAGGCAAAGGAGTACTGCATATATATATATATGAAAACGAAAAGTGAACAAGTATTACTAAAATGATTGTCATGAAAATTTAACCATTTCTCCATAAAGACATTAGGCGCACAGGATATAAATGAATCAGTTTACTCTACTCCTTCAGCTCTAATGCTGTACAGTTAAATTTTTCCCAACCTTTTTATATCATTGTCAATATGTCAAACAAATCTGCTCAAAAAATATCATAACTTGAGCACGTTGTCCCCAATAAAAGCAGAGAAAAAAAAAATAAGAAATGCATAAATTCCTGTTTTTGATAAACCATCATTTTCACAATAACATTATTACGCTCCTTTAGTACCAGCACCTATCTTTAAAGTGTGTGGTTTTTCATTATTATTTTTTCGTATCGTCGATTTTTCTCTTACCTAAATATAATTTAGCTACTCAATTGTTCAGATAGTAGAAAAGGAACAAAAAAAAAAAAAATCCTTTTTATGTGAAAATTCATTGAAAAATTTCCGGTTTTTTCTTCTTATTTCTTTTAGGTCGTATTGTTCAATTTAGAACGATTTTTTTTTTACAACCGCCGGATATGTAAAAATAATTGGAAGATTTCTTTTAAAGAAAAAAACATTGATTAAAAAAGCAGAAGATATAATATAATACAATATCGTGGAATGGAATGAGATTTGCTCGTCCAGTGTCGAAAAGTAATTATATAATGATGACAATACAATTAACAGGTTCAATTTTCAATATTTTACCAACTCCATTTTAATGATCTGCAAACTCAAGTTTAAATATTTTTATTTTACAAATGCATTTTTGTGATGTTTTACAGATTATTTACAAAAATAGAAGGAAAATGTAGACTATAAGTAATTCAAAAAAGTAATTTAAAAATACTTCAAAAATAACTATTCCCAAAAAGATTCGTTAAATAATCACCATATTAATCCAATTTAAATTTACGTATATGGCAAAAAAAAAGAGACGTAGCTAACCAGCCTCTATAGTATATATATTATATGTATTTATCGTAATATTCATAACTATTAACACACCTTTTCCTGTACAAATTTCAAACACACATTTAAAATTTTACTTGAATCTATGAACATTAAGCATATTTCCAACTTAACACAGTAGAGCTTATTACACTTAGGTATATTAAATCCCATCAGCCGCATCACCCATGAAATTCATGAACCGCATCACATTTTTGAATCCATGACATAATTTAATAATACATATTTATACATTATGAAAATGAATAAAACAGTAAAAAAAAAAAATAAACAAAATAAATAAATAATCGTCGGTGTTACTCTACCTGAAGACTAAAAAAAGAAAAAAGAAAAAAATAATATGAAAATAAATTGTAACACCAGAATTTCGCATGACAATTTTAAAGTTTATATCAACTGAACTAAAAACCCACCCCAAAACCATTCCAATTCATGTGGATCAGTAAATCACTACGAAGAGCAATATAGACTGATGTAATGAATATATTTAACATAATTTTCCACTGTTCAGATTTTTTTATTCTTCATTTTTCATCACTTTTTGTGTTACATGTATTTTTATTATATTGAGAATGGTGTGATGTTCTTATCCCTATATCACATTATGTGCAATGATAGGTGACATTATCTCTTCTTATTATTCCCATTCTCTATCCTTGCTACCTACGCTTTAAAATTCTGGAAAATGCTCAACTTCAACATTTGTGTAAAAAGAAAAGTGAAAGTGAAAGTGTAAAGGCACTTGTTGATGTGTCGAAAGCACATTATGAAATGGGGAACATTTTTGTAATACTTAACATGCAATTCAAACTTTGCTTTTAAATAATTTTCATATGTTTATCACGTTGTTTAATAATATTGTCTATACGTTATATGTTTGTTTTGGTTATTTGTATGTGAAAGCGTAACTAGACTAATAAACCACTTTAAATAAGCATAATATTAGATTTCAAATGGGTAAATATATATAGAATAGAGCCATGTCAAATTGGTACCTGGTGCTTATGTATGACGCTGTGTGAGGAATTAATCATTCATTCACATTTGGTCAGAAAACTATATGAAAATGTTAACACTTTGGATTTATTAAAATAGAGGTTGATGAGACATATGTTCAAATGAAAATGAAAATATTAAAGCAATGTAAACTATTATCGATTTAAAACAGTTAAAATAAAATAGAAAAGCTAGAAATCAAATTAAGAAAAAGAAACTATATAAGACTTAGGCCATTCTCATGAATATAAAAAAAAAACTTATTAAATTTATTAATCACACAAAAAATATATCTTAGTAAATGAGACATTGTTGTTCGCGAAATATAGTCATAAAAATATACTTACAAAACACAATAAATTAATATAAACAAGCTGCCAATAAATTGGTACACGGGTTCATTTTTGTAATAGCATGATGCGTTATTAGGGCGCTGTACGTTTCTCAAAAA
>JAABKK020023567.1:16387-48108 GCA_011634745.2 Catotricha subobsoleta | reverse complement strand
ACCCGGAACGAAATTTTTCTGAGCTTTAAGAACTGGAACTGGAACCGGAACGAAATAATGAAAGTTCCGACTCCCTGCATATAATACAAATACCCCAACAATATTCATATTGTGAATTTAGTTGCCAAAACTTTGTAAAGCTTAAAAAAAAACTTAAATCAATTTATAGCGACATCTGCATGTGAAACCATTAGGTATATATTAATTCTCTCCATGTTCACTGTTCAGAGGGCTCATTTACTAAAAATAACCAGGCGTCCTTATAACTGTTTACCGATCTACGCTTACATGGTTCTTGTCTGTGATAGCTAAAGCGCTTCACCAAAATATAGTTTCAGACTTTCAGTCCTTTAGATTCAATTTAACATTAGTTCAAAATTTTAGACTTAAAATTTTGTTAATACGTATTGATATTTTTTTTTTTTTTCTTATTTGATTCCAAAATATTTAAAGATCACAATATTAAGTAGAAAATTATTCGTATTTAAATTTCTAATTTCATCGATAAAAATGATTGTAAGCAATTTTTTCGATTAATTTCGCATTTAATGGAAGTAAAGAAATTATATTACAAAAAATATCTATCAAGTTTTTGCTTAGAATCAAAAATAAACTAAAGTGTATTTTAATTACTTCACAAATTTAAAAAGTATTTCACGTGTTTACGTTTGGAAATGAGTGAGTAGCATAGCGTTTCTTTTAGTTATATAATATTTGAAGAAAAAAAACTATCATATAATATTTGTTAATGACTTAAGATGTTACATATATTGAATAGCAACAATTCTATCAATATTATTCTTTTGAACATCTAAAATGTTATTTAAGAGATTTGTTTTTATTATTGTTGCTTTTGTTTGTTTTTCTTTTTTTATTTCGAAATTGTATAATTAAAATTTATATAAGCAAATAACTCAAACTACCTACAAACTGCTAACTATAGCTTGAAAATACTTTCAACATCTTTCTGAATCATTGACCATTTGTTTTACTTTAAATAATAATTAACGTCACATCATTTAATATAGAATAATGTTTGTGTTCTATATGCTCTGAATGTTATTAAATAGAAAATTTTAGGCAGGGTAACTTTAACTTTAATATAATTTTATGCATATAGCGACATTATATTATACATAAATCTATTAAAATTCAATTGACTATATAATCTTAATGAACCGTAATATTTAAAACATTGTTTACATAAAATTGTATTTTGAACGATAGAATAGATTTTCGATTACATCGAAATGTACCAATAGCAAATATGTAAGAATTTTCTTTTTTACTTTTTTTTAATAAATCCATATTTTTGGTTTACTGGGTAATACTTTTGTTTATTGTTCTAGGTAACAATCTAAGTAGAACATTTCCACGGTTTTTTTTCTTTTTTTTTAAATTGCAGAATTGTTTGAAAATTTTAAGAATGGCTTTTATTTCTCGAAATTCTTCTCATTTCTTGATCTCATCATGACTGCATATAATTAAATTATATATTAGTAGCTTTCAGAAGAAAAAAAAGTTTTGTGAATCCGTTCACAAATGTCTGAGATATGATTTTTCAAATTTGAAGTGTTAAACTTCAGAAACAAAATACCGTAGAAATGTCCTATAAATGGTTATGAATAAAATATAGATTTAAATATTTAAAGAAAAGGATCATCTTGAGAAATTTTCAAGGACAAGATATAAGTACAAAATATTTGAGAGATTATGTTTCTTGGATATATTTTATAACGTCGTCGTTATTGATCCAAATATACCCAAGGAACATAACCCCTTAAATATTGAATACATTTAATCGGAAAAGACAACAACAATAAAATCTACAAATAAATAAAAAATAAATGAGCATTAAAATAATTGTTTGTTTATACGTTTATAGTCAAAAATCAGAATTCTAATGAATTTGATTATTTTATCTCATTAATCTGATTGTTATGGAAATTCTTAAAGTTGCGACTATTAACTATCAATTTTATAGAAAGTCTTTAACATAATTGAATAAAATTTATATCTATTAACAAAGCCATAATTACTTCCGATATTTATAATTTATGTCATGAATATTAGTTCCTTGATTATTCAAGTAATTTTTTGATATATAATTAAAGCTCTTAGTTTTTCTACTTTTCAGATCACACTAATAATTTAATTATTTGCTATTTTTTCTTATCAACGGAAATGGTATAATATTAATAAATAATTTTAATATAGAATTCGTTAGCCACATCCAAAAAAAATATTTTTCTACTATCTGTGATATTATAGGTACATACAATCGATTCATTGTGTTAATAATTTTCTGGTGTCAAAGAAATACATTTCCCTGTTTTACTAAGGCAATGCCGTATCGTTAAACTATCAAAGGCACTCACAAATTACAAAGATTTATGAACTTTAAAGCGATAATAAAGACATGAATAATTTAGAATATCGCTATTTTAATTATTTTATTTAACACACAATTTTCTAGCATCTAAAGTTTAATAGCTTTCCCTATTATATAATAATTAAATAATATCTTGTGAAAGAAAACTGTCAACCGGGCCTGTTTAGCAAGACGATAGTGCTTGCGTTTTATTATTTTGGTTATATGTAAATATGTAATATAATAAACTAGAAAAAAAAATGTATGCAAGGCAACACTAAATTTAACTATATACATTCACAAAAATCTTAAATAATATTTTTGATAAGATTTTTTTTATCTATAAATATAAGCGCCCAGAATAGAGAGTTACACTCATAATATTAAAGTACTTATATATACATAATATAACCAAGCTGTAGGTACAATTTAAAAATCAGGTCTAAATAATATTATCGACTTTAGGTTGTTTCTTTTCGATTTTCAAAGTGTGGGAACTAATTTAATTGCACAACATGTCAAGTGAGAATTTGCCTTTACCAGAAAATTTAAGGAAATTATTTGCGTAAGTACTTTAAAAAAGGTCTTTCATGATTTAATTTCAAAAAAATTATGTTTACATCAATTGCATTTTGTTGATTGAATTTTGGACAGTAAATAAATGAATAATGTGACGATATTATAAAATATACTTAATAATTCGTCGGCTGAGAGTTGTTTTGTCGCACATCCACCTTATGTATATGTCGTTAAGGTCTATTTTCCTTTCAAAGAAAAATGGATGTGCGACAAAACAACTCTCAGCCGACGAATTTTCTAAATAGAAAATGAATTATTTAGAAATATTATATGTATACTGTAATAATAAAGGAGTGACATTTTATAAAAAATTAACTAGAAAATTAAATTAATTTCGAAGATTCGAAAACAATTTCTCCAAATAATAATTTTGTGGACTATAAAAATACAGACACGTTGATGCCAATAAATCTTGTTATATTGAAACATTACGAGAAGCTGTTGGTATTAAATCAGTATCAGCATGGCCCGATAATCGAGTCGATGTCATAGCGTTTGTAAGTTGGGTTGCTGAAAAATTGAAAGGTCTTGGAGCTACAATTGAATTGGCTAATATTGGAACTGAAATACTGTATGATGGTAGAATTTTACCGTTGCCAAAAGTGATTTTAGGAACATTGGGAGTTGTAAGAAAATGTGTTTTTGTTTTTTTTTAATTTATCAATTATTAATAATATATATTCAAATAAAAATCTAATAACGAAATATAATCCAAAAATCCTTCAAAACAGTTTAAATAAATATCTTATTAATAGGATCCAACAAAAAAGACAATATGTGTGTATTGTCATTTAGATGTTCAACCAGCTATAATAGAAGATGGTTGGGATACTGAACCATTTGTATTAACTGAAAAGAATGATAAACTTTATGGGCGTGGAGCATCTGATGATAAAGGTCCTGTATTCTGTTGGATTCATGCAATTGAAGGATATCATACACTTGGTATTCCATTGCCAGTTAACTTAAAATTCGTTTTCGAAGGTATGGAAGAAAGTGGTAGCATAGGATTACACGAACTGTTATTAATGAAAAAGGATAGTTTTTTAAGTAATGTTGATTACGTTTGTATATCGGATAGCCGATGGCTGGGTAAAGAAAAACCATGCATAACTTATGGACTTCGAGGTATTTGTTATTTCTTTGTTGAAATACAATGTGCTAATATAGATTTACATAGTGGAGTTTTCGGTGGAACTATGTAAGCCGACATGTTTAGAACACCTTTATAGAAATTATTTAATTTTGAATTTTTTTTTTATAGTTACGAAGCAATGTCTGATATAATGTATATATTAGATTCATTAGTTGATAAAGATGGTAGAATTCTAATTCCAAATATATACAGTGATGTAGCACCATTAACCCCAAATGAAAATGACATCTATGAATCAATCACTTTCGATGTAGATGAATACCGAAAAGATGTTGGTACAACATTACTTATGCACAATGAAGATAAAACACAACTTTTGATGCATAGATGGAGATATCCAAGTTTATCGATCCATGGTATTGAAGGAGCATTTTATGATCGCGGTCAGAAAACTGTCATACCAGGAAAAGTGAATGGAAAATTTTCCATACGAATCGTACCAAATCAACAACCAGATAAAATAAAAAATCTCGTTTATGATTATGTTAATACAAAATGGGCTGAACGTGGCTCACCAAATATTTTAAATATTTTTATGCCTCATGGTGCGAAGGCATGGAGAGAAGATCCATTTCATCCACATTATAATAGTGCGAAAAATGCAACTAAACATGTGTATAAGGTTGATCCTGATATGACTTGTGAGGGTGGGTCAGTTCCAGTGACGTTAACGTTTCAAGAAGTCACTGGTAAAAATGTTTTAGTTTTACCAATTGGTGCATCAGATGATGGGGCCCATTCACAAAATGAAAAGATTAATGTTCGCAATTACATTGAAGGAGTAAGATAATTGAAATTATTTTCAATAATACATCAGAAAATGATACCTTTTTATTATTTTCATTTTTTTGCAGACTAAATTAGTTGGTGCCTATCTTC
The DNA here is from genome assembly GCA_011634745.2 of Catotricha subobsoleta. Taxonomy (NCBI): domain Eukaryota; kingdom Metazoa; phylum Arthropoda; class Insecta; order Diptera; family Cecidomyiidae; genus Catotricha; species Catotricha subobsoleta. Next base: position 43,123 of record JAABKK020023567.1, on the reverse strand, counting down.
ATGAAGTAGCACTACTGGAATAAGAATTAGTAAAGTTAAAATAAGGGCTGATTGAATTGTTTTGACATTAAAATATTAGAAAGCATATAATTTTAATTAATTTTCAGATCAGTTTAATTGACGCTTAACTTCATGCATCCTCTAAATATTTAATATAAACGACTCCTTCTATGTTTATTTGATTGATAAAAAGAAAAAATGCAAACAAATTATTAGATTTTTGCAGAACTAGTTATTAAAAAGTTTGATTTGTTAACAATCGAATTGATTTATCCTAACTCAATGAAGCGATAAATCTAATATTTATACTTATACGCTATGCAATAGAACCGGAAAAGACTTTTACAATCTCGTTCACAGATAATATATCACAATTTCATGTACACATCGAAAACTAACTAAAATTGTATTCTTTTATTTAGATTTTTATTATTCTCCTGATATTAATAAAGTTTCTATAAATTTTATTTGCAAAAAATTAACTGAGCGCTTTTGCAAATTCTGCATTTTATATCTTCAGAATTTATGGTTTCTGTTTGTGTTTCATTCTATTTTTTTTTTTATAGTCATTTTAACAGTTCCACACACGTACACACGTTCCGACCAACTTATAAATACATTTTTCAGAACTTATTATGCATACGATGCGGATAAAAATATAAAAAAGCAATTTTAAAATGTTAGTTAAAAACAAAAAATATTTGTGTAGCAGAATTATTTCATTTATATTTACTTAAATTTGTTTAGAATAAAGTTGTAATGTTAATAATATTTAAAGATCAAGGTTATTGTTGAACAAAATATTTAAATATTTGCATAACTAAGATTTAATAGTCTAAAATTGAGGCCTGTATAAATGATAATGTTTCCTATATAATAATCAAAAATTCGTGATCATTTTGTGAGTAAAGGATATTTAATTAAATGTTATATGTTTTCCAATACTATTGTCTAATTTGCCAGCATCACAAGTTTTATTTTCTTTCTACTTCTGTATAACAGACACTACATAACATTCCATTGTGTATTCAAATTGAACAATATTTATGATTACGTTCCAAATACTTTATCAAATTTATTACTTTTATTTACAAATAAATGATTCAGCCATTATATCTATTTGTTAGTGAAATAGTATCATATCCAATACTTCTATGCCATTCAAATAGAACATTTTAATATAAATACTAGCAAACAAAACAACAAAATAACAGTGCGAAAATATCGAATATGGTCTTATGACTAGAGAGTAGCAGCGTTGCATAGTTTTGTCAATAGTTTTCATTTTATTAAAAAATAACAAACATAATCAAATTCAAATCAAACACTCTGATCTATTTACGTTAAATATTTTATTTTGAGACCATTGATATTAACCTATTTCAAAATCATTTTCAAATTATAGATAACACATAAATGCATGATATATTTTTTAGGCTAAAAACATTATGATGAATATTGAATTTTTCAATAGAAAACCACCTATCAAATTAATATAGAAATGTGTATTTCAAGATAAATAATAGAATTTCTAACATGACATTTCATTACCACCCCAGCTATTTTACGATCATAATAATATATTATTTGACTTGCGGAATCATTATTATTATGAGATAGTAAAATACTATAAAAATATTTTAATAGCAAAATTTTATTTCATTTTGGTAATAAATGAAATGTTTTATAGTCAAATAACACGATAATATTTCGTAACGAGCAAAAATCATTTTGTTTTAAAATGAAATTATTCAAAAAATTGTGCAAAAAGGATCGAATATAATTCTTACAAAAAATTAATATTAATTGTTTATAAAGAAATCGCACGGTGGCCGACTGATATTATATATATATATATATATTGGTTTGGTGTTATCTAACGGTTTTCCCTTCGCAAATTCAAATTCAAACATAAGGACAAGAATAAAAAGGCCTTCGAGGAGCACTGACTTACCCCACTAGAGATCTCTGGTCTTGGTATATGGTCAGTGGACATCTGTGTACCATTCAATAAACACGCTATGTCTTAATTTAAATTTAGTTCAACAATTAGATTTCTCGAATGAAACAATAAAACCGTTTTTGCTTATAATGTGCTAAGCGAGAATTATATATTAATTTTGGTTTACATCAAAATATGGAAACCTTTCGAAATCAAAATTTATGTACATTGCATTTCGCTACATATAATTTTCATTCACATTTTATTGTATAATTTATTATTATTATTGTATTGTATTTTATATTAACTGTCGACCTAAAATTTTACGTTTCTGTAGTAAACACATAAACATTTTCAAAAATCTATTTACTTAAAGCACTGTGAAAATACTTTAATACAAAATCTAATAAAAGAGAATCAATTTATTTCATAACTAAACACTGCATTAGAAGTGATAATTTGCTTTGATTGCGAAATTTTGTAACCTTCAACTTTTGACACAATTTATAATACCAATTTTATTTAAATCGTAAATTTATTGTAGGAAATTCTAAGTTTTTAATTAATAATTTGATTAACATCAAGTAGATTAATTTAATTTTTGGGGTTTCACCAATTTTCATCATGGTAGATACTTTGTATTTCATATAGACAAAAATTAAGCATAACAATTTGTCTGAAACAAAAACTTTACAAAGTAAATTAACTTTAAATTTATTCATCGTTATAAAACAGCAATCAAGATCAAGTAAATTACCAAAAAAAATCATAAATAAATCCTCATTAAAACTTTTCTCTCAAACTTTATCAATGGCTTACCTCATATACTCATACAATGAATGATTCCTATGCTCATAGTTTTAAAAGTTCTATAGAATTTTCTTAACCTATTCAGAATGCATCAGAAATATTTATGTGGGTGTTGAATAGATTTTTAAACTTTCATCTGACTTTCTAAGGCTCAGAGCTTATGATAATGCACTAAAGATTTCCATATAGGTACCTAAATCTAAGACTAATGTGTTCAAAATTCTATTTTAATATTGAACGTGATGTGATAGCATTTCATTTTATATATTGTGGTACTCTGTGACTTAGTACCACCATAAATTCCATACAATATTTTATTATTATTAATTTATCGTGATGCTATTGGGTTAAAATAAAAGTACCATAATTGTATAATAAGCTTGTTATTGTGATATCGAATCTGAACGGTGAAGTGGTAAAACCAGAAAAAATATTCTTTTTCTTTCCAAACACACATCATATATTTCAGCGATCTCTCTTTATTTTATTTTTTTATATTTTTATATTCGTTTTTCGCTTGAAATATTTTCATTTCAAAGAAAAATTATAACTCATAAAATAAATGTCATTTAAAAGTACCAAAGCGCGCTTTTGAACTCTTTGGGGGTATATAAAAATGCTTTTACTTTTTTTTTCCTACTTTCGGTGAGTTGATTCCTTCTACCATGCCTCTAAAACTTTTGTATAGAATACGTTAGACGTTATATAACAAAATATATGAGAATACATAGCATTCAAAGCTATTTATACACGGCTTGGTTTTAACCCATTCGCCTATTCAATTCGCAATGAATATTTCATATAAATATAATGCATGTGGAAGAGCAAAAGAATTGGAAAGCACTTTTATTTTGTTTGTCATGCTATGAATCATATATGGATAAAAGGAAAACAAAACGAAACAAGTTTTTCTGTTTTACTGAAGATAAAAAAAAAATTAAAGAAAAAGAGAAGATTGGAAAAAAAGAAGATGAAAAAGAACAGAAGAAACATCAAAAACTGGACAGCATATATACCTACGCTATGCCGAAAAAAATAAAAACTATGAACAAATTTTCGGGTCATTGTATAGCACAAACTTATGTAATTTTATAAAAGTTATTTTTCATAACATGAAACCGGTGCTATCCGCACATAGAAGATGGATATTATTATGTTTAAATAGTTTTTTTTATATTCTGGCTCATGTGGAATTTTATTAAATATCTTACGTATGACCGAATATTTAGCATATTATATTTCTAGAATATTTTTATTCGGTTCGCTAGTTATGGTTTTGCATCATTCAATATTGCAATTTTATCAGAAAAAAAAAAAATTTCAATATAAATTTTTATTTTCTTTTACATTATTTACGTGTTTTGTGTTTGATAAATAGAAAATAGTCGTATCGTCGTCACAGTTTTTTATGCAACTGGACATCAAATATATTGATCATTTTATCAAATATATTTTACAATGGTTTATTTAGAAAGCATTCATCCGATAACAAATACCATTTCTGTTGTTCTATTAATATTTTTATGTCAGTTTTGTGGATGATTCTTAAATTTCAAATGATGTAATATATTTTGTTCAATGAAATATTTTCAATAAATTTTGTACCTCAAGGACTTGATGATGATGATGATGATGAATTGTGGGATTTTAAACATTAAAAAAACATGTTGTTTATTTTTATTGATCGAACATTTAATTTTAATTTTTAGGTGATTAGAATGGGTTTTCTTTAGTATTTGAAAATTTGAAATGAAAGTGAAAACAAAAAATGTTATAATTAACATTAAACTATTGTGAAATAGTCATGAATTTCATTACAAGACAAATTTATTTATAATATTAATCATTTACTAACTTCTTAATGAAACGACGAAATTCTGATATCAAGGTTTCCATACCTATTTCCAACAAAATACATTAACTAAATAAATTATCAACTAAATAAATTATCTACTAAATAAATACCTACTTAACTTAAATCAATACACACTTTTAAGTTGTACTTGAAATTTTTTTTTTAAATTTCACTTAGACAAAGACATACAATATTTTTTTATACTTTGAAATGCTGTCATTGTAATGCTTCTGGTGTGCTGGGATTTCTTGTTCAGTTTATCGGTTCAAAGTTGTCGACAAAGATCTAATTAGATGTAAACTTTTCTGTACAATACTTTCCATCGTGGATATTGCATCCATTGAAATTTTCACAAAAAAAATGGGAATTTCTTTCTTTTTGGAAGAGCTTTGATTCCTAACAAATCAATTAAAAAAAAAAATCTTAATTCAAACTACTCACATGACTTATTTTAATCTGATACGCAATGTATTTAAGATGAATAAAATAGGCATTAAATCTACCATTATTTTTTCTTAAACTCTATAAAAATTTATGCGATAACGACTTTATAACCCTATAGCATCTTTAATACACCATTTGATCTAAATCTGATGCCAAATTCAATACTTTAAAATTAATTTTGGGCTGAATAACTACACAATATATAAATTTAATCAACTCTTATATTTTGTAATTATTTATTTATTTCTTTTGGAAGTTGAGAACTCAAATTAAAAATATCTTTTAATTATTTTTTGTGTGTTTTTAGATTGATGAAATTTTAGAAATAAATGTAAGAAAAATTGAAATATTTACATAAAAATATTGTGTAATAAAAATTAAATATTAAAAAAGTGCTTTAGATTTAAATGAGTATCATTTTTAATGCGCATAAAATTGTGTCATTATTTAATAATGATTCACTTAAATTCTTCTAAAGCCTATTATTGTTTATATATTATTTCGAAAATATTGTCATAAATTATAAGAAACCATTTTTATGTTAAAAAAAAAAAATGACGAAATTTCTTTTATGGATCCAAAAGAATAAAATAAAAATAATAAGTATTTACAAAATAATAAATAGCAGATTTAATAAAATAAAATTTATACAAAATGGACATTAATATATCAAGATTGAAAATAAATATCCCTTTTCTTTCTCTTTTTTTTTCTTTCTTTTTTTTGAGAATCAGTTTCAAAATTTATTTCTTTTCAGAAAAGAAAAATAAGCTATCCGTTTCACATTGCATAGCGAAGCGAACAATAACCATTCCCCCATACCCCCCAGCCACCCCTTCTCAAACGTAGCGGACAAATACGAGAGTAAAACATTTATGATTTATGTTTTATTACAATCTGATAGCTGTGTGTACCTACTTCTTCAAAAACCCTTCTTATATAATACACTCTATAATATTGATGCCGAATCGAAGATGTATTAGCGTTAAAGCTCGTAAGGAAACAGATTTTGCTTATCGTTTTATAACTCGCTGTAAAATACTTGTAGGTACGTATTAATAATATGTATAATAACAAACTTCTCGGCTCGACGCAGAAAAAATACAAAACATATATTTCTATTATTTGGGTATAGATTTTAGATTATATAATATTTGGTTGTATGCCCTTCAAAGGTACAGAAAAAAATATTCCATAATATTGTCAAAAAAAAAAAAGAAACTTTGGCTGAAACATTGGTGAATGTTAGTTATGTGGCTGGGCTCTGAGATGTAAGAAAGAATGAAAGGAAAAAAAATGGAAATTCACACAACTTTTACATTTTACCCTTTTTAGTTCTGGATCGTTAAGCTTTTTGATCCGCTAATACCGTAAGAACTTCAATTTGCTTGGCTTTTCTGATTTTTTTCCCTGTCTTCCGCATATTAAGCCCATACCATCGAATTTTTTTTCCATTCTTTTCTTGGATATTATATTGCCCGTCCCTTCTATCTGCCACTATAATAGTAGCAATAACTCCCCTAACTCCATTATTTGTATTTGTAATGCGTAGGAGGACTTTCTTGAACGGAAGGTAAGTTTTCATTGTCCGCATATAATCAAAATCGCATTCACAATACAACGACAGTCAATAAAGACGCATTATATTTTGCAAAATAATAATAACAAAGAAATAAATTGCTGTCGAGTATATTTAGTGGAATACAAAGGAAATATTATACAAATTAACTAACAATAAAATCATTATAATTCATTTGTTGAAGGAAGGAATGGGTTTTTCTTTTCTTTAAGCATTAAAAAAAAATCTTCCAATCAATTCTCGTTTCTGTTTAATTTGGGTCGATGACGGTCTTAAACGCTTATGGTATAATGCAAAATTGTAATTTTAGTGTTCTGTACATGTAGCCGAAAGATTTGAACCTCTTGTCCATCATTGTAAAATTAAGTGTTTGTGCCCTGCCATTGCATCGCTGGCCTCTCATGGTAAAACTGCCTCCGATTTGGGCAAATTATTTTTCAAAAATCTAGTCATTCAGTAAGTCATTTACGCTTACGTAAATAATAGATTTCGAACGTACGGAATCCTAAAATATTTTTTTGACAATGTGTGGGTGCTTTCAACATACGTTTGAATGATTTCCTATGATTTCCAAATATATAAAAGTAGAATTGTATGAAATTCAAAAGAGATTTGTAAGCAGCGTAAATTGATAACCATGATTACGTGGATGCAAAGAAAGAACATAGTAATACTTCCATTATCATTAACTTATTACAATGTTCGGTTACAATATGAAAAGAAGAAGAAAAATAATAAATGATTTTGATTATATAACATTTATTATGTATGTAATGCACAAAATTGATAGATATAGAATAATATTTTAATATATTAAGCAGAAAAGTAAGGTAGCCTTTTCTTCTTTCATTTCTAATACGTCTTTCCATCATAATATTATTCATATTGAAACGATTTCTATGCTATTTACGTTTCAGCGAAAGCCACAAAAACTTTAATATATATATACCCGAAAAATAGAATCATAATATGTTGCAAATACATATTGCAAAAAAATAAGAAGTAAGCGCACATTCATAAGAAAGCATAGAGAAAAAAAATGAAATTGTTTTATACTCCATGTTCATTTGCGTATAAAAAGAATTCATTTAGAAGAGATAAAGAAAAATTGTAAGAAGGGATATAAACCATCGAGATGTATTTACCTTAATTTTTTTTGTGTTGTTTTTATATTTCTGAACCAGCTAACGTATCTGCCTACATAATTTATAGGTAAGTCGAGTTGTTTGGTATGCATACCATATTAAATTTATAGAATTTTTGAAAAATTCTTTTTTTTTCTATTATTTATAAAATATGTCATATTTAAAAAATGTTGAATTTTGCTTTTTATTATGTAATGTGGTTTTGTTTCCGGATGAGGGGAGGATAAAATTATTACGTTTTTTTCCATTTATATTGCGTAAATTAGGGATGTTAACTTAAGCGGTGATTGATTTACCTACATATATTTCTTTTTTCGAATATTCAAATGAGTTCGATTGGTTTGAAAATATTATACAAGTGTCAGTTAATCGCCCTACTATTTAATTTTTTGTATCGAATACTTATTTAATCCGATGTCTTCAAGTCCCATAATCTATAATCAAATTACCGGTGCCTGATCAACATTCGTCTCTGTTTCCATGAGAATGGGAAGTTGAATATTGATGAAAGAATCTACTTACGAACCTTTAAAACAATATTTATTCTTTCGTAATCTTATTTAATACTGTGGTGAAGAGAAGTTGTAAATCTATGTTATAAAATTGATTACCAGACTTAAAATCTTCTTATCCAACCATTCACTTGAAGGTTTGTTTATGTATTGAAATTATTTCTAGATGCAAAGAAAAATAAAAAAAAACTGGATCAACATAATATACATTAATCTTAACTCTAGCTCGTTTATTCTATCATTATTTAGTTTAGCAGTATAATTATACTAATACTTTCCATCTTTTTTAATATTACGTACTTTATGCTATTTCTATATAGATTATCATCTATATTTTTATCCAGCATATAATATCGACATCCACTGTATGCATTTTTATTACATTTCATATACCATTGTAATATAGAAAGGCATTATGCATCCATACAACTTTTATGTTTACTTTATTATAACAAAAACATGAAACATGAAAGAAACTCTGTACCAGCTCATTAAAGTATAATATGCGGCTTAGTATATATTATTGTGACGACAATGATGATGATGATGATGATGGTGATGATGATGACGATGAAAAACACATTCTTTCATTTTTTTTTTATTATTAAAGTATGGTTACATGGGCGTATATAAAATGTATAAATGGATGATGAATAGTGACGGAAAAATTGTATTCAGGGAACAGAGACGATCTCAATTATTTATATATTGTAAATATCATTTTACTGATGTTGTTTTATAAATTTCCTTCTTTTTTTTTATACACTTTGTTTTAAATTTAAGTTTCAGACAAATTATATTTAAATGTTTTCATTTTATTCAAATTTTATGATGCATTCCATTAAATTTTAATTGTTTGGTCAATTTAAAATGTTTTATAGGCACATACTATTCTTGTATATAACGTTTAAAAACATGTGGAACATTAGAATTCAACGCGGGCAGCCGACAAAAAATGCCAACCATATGTTTATGATTAATTCAAGAGAAATTATATTTAAAAAATGATTATAAATGTTATAGTATTATCCAAATGCCTTAAATATTTATTTCTATATAAAGTATTCAATTTCAAAACATTACAAAAATATTTCACATCACATTACATAAATATAAATAAATAATGAATAAAGTAAATGAATACTTACAAAATCTGTAAGCATCAAATTATATTAAATAAATGCGTAAATCAATGTAAATTAAAAATGAATCGATTTCCCATTGAAAATAATTTTAATGGAAGTATCGTGTAGTTTCAGTTATATAATGAGATTTCGTTCATCCATTTAATAAAAATTTGAAAATGACAAAAAATTTAAATTTTCGAGTAAACATTGATCTGCAAAAGAGAGCTTTTCCATATTGATTTCCATCACGTATCCACAATATACTCTATCTATAATTTAACATATGCACGTTATGTGAACACTGCATGCACTTTTTACATATATAAAAAAAAACATGGAGGTAAGACTAAATTTCAAGAAGACAGCTTGTGTATATTTTTATTTCAATCGCATGTCACAAAATGTAACATTTTAAAATAACATTGATTTAAAATTTTATGCAATGTCAATCACAATACGTACTGAACATCGGTACAAACTACCTAACATGTTCTAGTGATATCAAAATGATATTCAGTTAACAACGTGTTATTTTGAATGACGTTCAACACCATTGCACATATATATGTATATAGAAATGTATGCAATTATATTAATAGATGAATGAATATAGGTGAATTTTGATATGTTGTTTTATGTAACATGATGACATGATGTGACAAATTTTCAGTTTATGCAAACTTTTATTATTTTTATTTTAATATTAAAATGCATCGTTTGATTAGATAATTGGCATGTGCAAGAATAATCGTTTATATTTTGGATAATTTATCATACCAACGACTAAAACAAAAAATTGTTTATTTTTTTAATTATTTATTTTATCATCAATTATTTTTCTTTTAAATAGCAGGATTTTAATTCTTGTATTTATTTTCAGAAAGCAGGTTGACAAAATGTCATTTAAAATAACAGGAGAATATTTATTTTTATTTAATTTATTTCAACCTTAGTTCGACAACTAAAATAAATTTCTATCGTGTATAATAATGGAATGAAACTTCTATCAGAAGTTACAGAAGAAAAAAAAACTTTTCAATATGTAATTGGCACTGAGGTATGTATCATTTATGAACATTAAAACTTTATATTGCTTATGAATTAGTTATTTGAAGGTCCCACGAGATTATGATAAAATCTTAGATGCGGTGAATGTATCCGCTTAAAAAGTCAAAGTTGACCTGTCTTTTTTTTGTTGATTGTCAACTCTGATTTAAGCATGACCAACCGTTCTCTTTGAATTTTTTTTTATCTTACAAATGTTTAATCAATAACCAAACCAATTATATTCAAAATTAAATTTATATCATACAATGCGTAAACAGAAAATTGTATTTTCTTTTTTTTATTATTTATTTTAACATCATTCATAAATTCTAAGTATATAAAAATATATTACCGTATTATTATTTTTCTTCAAAAGTATTGTGAGTTCTCTGCGTAATCTGAACAAACATAATATAGTAAAGTCTGCTAATGTGTTTAATCTTCCTGAAATAATGACATTTCGCTAATCTATATATGGGTGGTCTCTTAGCCTGGTTTCCCGGTAGTAAGATTTTTGAAACATTTCACAACACATTTCATTTTTTTTTCTTTTTTGTATTCCTAGTTTCTCTGATGAAATTATAATCTAGTTAGAGCTTTAAACATAATTAAATAATGTTTTAGTATTTATAATGAAGTATATTCATACAGATTATTCAGGATATAAAGTTGTGGCTAAAACCTACTCAAAAAGAAAATGAATGAAAACAAGGAACTGAAGAAATACATACAATGACCAATCCATTAAATTTTTGGCACAAAAAAATATTATATAGAACACTAATAATCTGAGATAAAGGTTGTTTGTTTGTATTATTAATGCTACCCTTTTAGTTATTTATATATTGACCCTGATAAATTTATGAAAATGTTTAGATGAAAAGAGCTTATATATATGTAGAATGTAGAACGTTAGATAGATGTAGTTAATAAATAAAAAGCAATAGAACATCTTAATCTAAATAATTTCAACTCTAAATTTAAAAAAAAAAAAAAACAATTGAATTTTTCCAAAACCAACCAACATTTTATTTATTTATTATTTTAAACAAATGAATTTGTTGTCTGAATTCAATTTAATTTAATAAAAAATTATTTTAATTTCGAAATTCCATTCATTTCAACACCCACTCATTGCGAAATTTCCATCTTATAAATGTATAAATGCTTGGTTTGAAAAGTGGATTTCTTAAATTCGAAAAATTTTAATTAAAATAACATTGAATTGAAAAATATAGAATAAGAAAATATACTGGTTTGAATTCCATCAGACGACACAATAACAAAAAAAAAAAGAGATAAAAGAAGAAAAATACTACAGATTCAAATATTTTTCATGTTATTGTATTTTATAATATTTTTTTTAAATTTGGCTTTCCTAGTCCTACTTTATAGCTTGCTAGAATAGCTAGAATTGAAAAATATTCACTTTTACAACAATAAACAAGATATATGAACACGTAGAACGGATGTAAAACGTTTTTTTTCTCTTCGTTTACGCTTATTGAGTCTTTTTTTCTGGTGTTGTATATGGTTTAGTTTTTGGAATATTGAAGTATGATTATCTAAACACTGTTTGCATTGAAACATGCAACTATATTATCATACAGTCATCTAATACATACAGCATACAATACCATTAAAGATGAATTTAGTGGAATAGACTTTTTTTGTTAAAGAAGTAATTTGTGTGCATATGCAATAAATCCAATATATTCATGTAACGTGTAGTATAAACGAAGAAGAATGTGATCAACTTGAAAACGTGATTTATTAACATATAAAACTATTTTATGTGGTTAGGAAAATACCAATTTTTGTCTTTTCGTTGACTTTATGTAAATCGAATAGATAAAAATTGTATAGAATATCACCTAAGAGGAGCCACAGTGTATAATAAAGTACAATAAAGTACATTATAGATATGGACACAAATCATCTTATAAGTTTTTGATACGTTGTCCAATGTTAAGAACAAGAAAAATAAAAATACTACAAAGTTCAAAATGACTTTACTCTTTTGATAAAGTTTTCTTGTTTGTTTTGATTTATAATAGAACCTTGAAAGAATAAATTTTATTCTTAAGTTTGGTTAGACACAACGTTTAACTTTCTGGTATGCGAAATATTATATACATATATAGAAATCCAATTTCATATACCATACCATATACCTGCTTGTTTGTTCGATTTTAAGATAAAAACTCTTTCAAGTTGTTTTAGAGTTTTTAATCAATTAAGAAAAGCCACAGAGTAATGAAATCATATTATTACTATATGTATATATTATGTGGAAAGAATCTTTTTCAAGAGGTTTTACCATACTTTCTACGATTCAAACTTTATATATCGACTTTTCTATAAAATCGTTAAAAAGTGTTTTGTTTTATTTTATATTTTTTTATTCTGAATCCATTAAAAAATTTATGACTCAATAAAATATAAAGTTTTATACGTTAAGATCAGTTAGTGGTTCTTTTTTAGTGGTATTGGATAAAAGTTTGATTCGGTGTATGGATGTACGTTATTTTTTCGCCCTTTGTAAATATAAATTAAAAACTTCAATTAAAACTTAAATCGCTTGAAACGAAAACACTTTTCTAAGTGATATGTGGAATATTTATTCGATGTTATTTAAAATGTTTATTTAAATATAAATGATTCAAATTTTCATGGCAATTATATGTTAATGCTTTGTATGCAATTTATAAATGCCATATGTATATGATAAGGGATAAGCTTGTATTCTATCAAATCATCATCAAATAATAATAGGTTTTTCTAATTAAAAGTCACGCTCAATATTTTACAAAAAGAAAAAGCATACAATATAAATCCAAGTTCTTTTTTGATTATGTTCATTGCTATTTTGTGACATATTTATAATATAACTTACTTACCTTTAGTTAAAATATTGTTAAGTAATTCAATTTATAATTTCTACGATTTTTAATAATTTACAAGAATTTTGCTTAATGAAGCTGCGAAATGAACTTTCTGAGTTAAATCAGGTCTGTAAAATTTTTAATAGCTAAGCAATATTATGCAAAGAAAAACGAATGACAATTTTTTTTTCTTGGAATGTTCAATTAGTTTTACTAAATTATTTCTGCAAAATGAATGTAAATAAAAAGTACTTCTTGACGAAAATACACTTTCTTTAATGTACGAAAAGCATTAAAAGCCATTGCATCCAGGTACGAAGTCACAAGCTTACAAAAGATAAAAAAATGTTAAAAGTGTCTGTATTTTCTGAAGTTTATCGAATGTAAATTCACAAATGTTTTGTGACATCACTTACATCTTACGTCTATAAATAAAAAACATTTCTAGAGAATTCTCCTCAATTACTGTAATATCAGGAAAACATAGATAACATCGTCAAGTAATAAATGTGTTCATAATTTCTTTTGTAGAGAAATTTTAATTTCAAATCATTATCAGATTTTTAATATTAAATTTGATATTTTTTTTACCAGTCACAGCAAAGGAACATTTTTTTTTTAATATATTTCTTTTTAATATCAGTATTTTCAGTAGAATCTAAATAAAAAAAAAAATACGTTTAAAACATAAATAATATAAAGAGAAACACAGAACATATTAAATTAAATTCTTTATTTTATTGTTATCCAGCTAAATGCATTTTATATATAATTATAATTATAATTTTTTTTTTCTTTATTTTTATTAAATTCATTTAATATTAAATATCTCTTGTGTAGGTTGGTTTATTCATTTATTTTTTTCTTTTATTTTTTATTATCTAAACAATATTTCTAACTAAGTATATAATATTTGTATTTTATTTTAATATTTACACACCAGTTTTTCTTCTTATTTTCTTATATTTTTTTTTATATATATAATTATATATATATAATGTATTCGTAACAGTAATTTCATTTCATTCATTTATTAGGTGAGTATACTTACATTTATTTTTTTTGTTTTTTATAATATAGAATTTCATTTCACTTTAAATATTTTTATATACAATATTCTTATTATATAAGACAATTAAAATTTTATAAGATAAACATTTAATATACATTCTTGCATAGGCGGAATATGACTACGAGAGTAAGAGCAGAAGTCAGATTCTATGATTTTGTATTATTCGAAATATCAACTCGAAATTTTTATTTTGACAATCCATTTGTACAGGTACAGAAATAGACCGTTTTGGAAAATTGGCTGATCGTTTAAAAATTCGAAAAATTTGAGCTACAAAAATTGATCCCAACTAAAAGTAATATAAGTGAATTTTGTGATAACTAAATGGTAAAATTTATTCCCACTGCGGTGGAAAACTTTTGCATTTATTGCATACGTTTAAATGTCTATTGAGCAACATAGTCAGGAGAATTTTGTACACGTTCAGTGCATCTATGCTTTGAATATTAAGTAAGTTCATCAATTTGATGATTTGTATAAAACAATAATAAAAAAAAAAAACTACTATTATAGCATTTTTAGTATCCATAACATTAGAATTCTATTGTCATTAAATGTTGCAACCTATCACCCTTAAACTTTGCATAAATGTTCTTTATTCTCAAAAAGTACTGTACGCCTATGCATTCAACTATAACATTTTAAATATACAGATATTATTGAGATTATACATTAAACAAATTCATTTTTATACATGAAAGTACATTTAAACAATGAACAATGTTTATATTCGTATATAATTATATATTATATATATAATATATACATAACTTTTTTTTTTTTGGTTTTAAATTCTTATATAATAAAATTTATTTTTATTAAAAACTATTCAATATTCATATATATATAATGGAAACAAAATAAAAACGTTTTTTTTTGATTTTTTTTTGTTTTTGTTTTTTTTTCTTACTTTAAATAAAACTTAATTATATCACCGTTGATGCAAAAAAATGTTATTATTACTTCGTATAGTTGGTGCTTTACCAGTTCTTAAATTTATTTCTTGCATATATTGAAACATATTTGAATAGTAGTCTCTGAAGATATTGCAGATACTAATGATAATACCAAGTATTAGAGTGTGCGCAACACAGTTATTATTTGATATATATGTGGATGTTCCAGTTTGCATCGCCTCCGGCCGTTCACCTGTTTTTAAAATGAATATTATTAGTATATGTAACCACACAGTAATATAAATATTGATTATAAACTGTCTATTTTATTATTATTTTTAAATTATAATTTCAATGAATACTTGATGATAAAAAAGATTAAAAGTAAATTTGATTACGGAGAAAATACACATTTTATGTAAACAGGGTTTACTGTTTTTTTTTTACTTTCTTGTCTAACGTTATATGTGTAAACATATTTATTTGGCTTCGGGATGTGATGAATTTCTGAGTTACAAACATGAATACAGAAGCTACTTCTTTCTAGAGATTCTTTTTCTGAAGACAGAAGGTAATATTTGAACACGCAATCGAGTAATTTTAGAAAAGGAATGTATAGAGGACTAGTAGAGAACGTAGTTACATTTTAAAAGTAATGATCAAATAACTCTTGTATTTATTTTGAACATCCCTTGTCTACAAAACATAAAGAAAATTTTAATATTGAAAATAATTTACCATCTAAAAATACATGAACTTTAATGCTCGTTGCGCCTGCATTTGTTGGAGCACATGTATATTTTCCAGAATCACCTAAATCAGCACCTTGAATTAACAAATAGGATATCGTAACTTCACCAGTATGTGTTCGTACAGCAATGCCACCTCTTGTTGAATCAAAACTTATCTCCTAATTAATTAAGATGGAAATTAATATTTATTAGCTTTTAATATTTATTCATAATATATGTGTGGTTAAGGGTGATAGTAGTGATGTGCTACAGTTACAGGTTACAGCAATAAGAAACATGACGAAATTACAGTTACACAATATTTACAGTATAATTTATATGACATATAGATAAACATTATAGTCATAGTAAGTGCTAAAACAAACTCATGTAATAATTTATAATGTATTTATTGGAAGAAGATGATATGCTATATGGGAATTAAATATGCTGGAATGTTGCCATTAATTTTGGTCATTTATACCGTCTCTTGTAGAAATAGAAATATACATAACATATAATTGCTTAACAAACAATCTGCTTATGTAATTTATAGATTGGTCATGAGTTCCCAAAACGTGTGAATGTTTGATGATCAATAGTTTTAATATGTCATCCTTTTGTTTCTATAGTCATACAAATTTTCAAAAGGATAAAAGCAAATTTAAAATTAATTAATTTCATAATATTTATATATGAAATTATTATTTAAAATCAGAATGAGTTAGCAAAAAACACAAACTAAATCGTAAAAGCAATTTAGTTTGATTTGCCAGAAAACCCTCAATTAAATGGTTACCGAGAAAATTTTCACGGTTGAATAAACTATTCTAAAAATAAAATACTTCATTAATACTTTGAGTAACGTATTGATTAAATTTCGTAATTGCCAATGCAAATACAAAATCTGGAAATGATGTTAATTCAGTCACCACAATAAATAATATATAGATTTCGAAATTAATTATCAAAACAAAAAAACAAAAAAAAAATGGTTCCATTCTGCTATAATGCGCAATTTTAATGGATAGTAAGTTTGAGAACGTCGTTATATTCTGCAATATGCTAATTATTTGCAATTAAACGATATTTAATTGAAATACGTTGGCTACGGCCAACACCGCAAAACAACAGCATAAACATAATTAGTATTTTATTGTGTACATATTGTATACAACATACAATTATGATACATATTAATAATAAACGAAACTATATCTCATCATCATTGCCACTAAAAGACATTCAATTCTATAATAGTGTAGGTATATGTTGTGTATGATGAGGTATTGCCTTTAATGCATTGTATTCCCCAAGTATTTTATTTTAAGTTATAATAGCGATTATATTAAATAAATGCAAAAAAAAAGGTCCGGAAGTTTAGTGTGTTCCCTAATAGCAAGATTTAAAACAAATGTAACCCGCTATTATTCACTTCTAACTCTTCAATTCTTTTTCCCACTAAACTAAAACTATGATCATTAATGATTTACGCATTCCAATTCCTCAATTTGATTTCAGATTATAATCAGTATCTTACGAAAACCGTTTTCGTCCCACATTACCCAGACTACAATACAATACCAGTGCAATAATAAAACGAAAAGTTAAAGTAATGTAAGCTTAATACTGTAAGTTATATAATATCTTTGTGTATCCATAACAAATATAATACTTCTGCAGAAAAATGTTCAATCTCCGCAATGATAATGACTTGCTATTTATATTTTTTTCTTCTTTCTATTTTCCAGCTGCTATATTCATTTATTTCTTTTTATATCGCATATCAGCTTTATTTAACTGCAATCACTGCAACATGGGATTTTGTTTTTATCTTATATCGTCTTGTTGTGGAATGTTTTTTTTTTTTTTATTTTGTCATTTTTAACGAAAGAAATATAAAAAAAAAATATGTACTAACGCTAAGTTTTAGTAATAGTAAAAGAAAATAAAAACGCAAAAAGATTCTTTTTCAGGAATATCATATTTTACCATAAATGAAGAGCATAAAAGGGATTAAGTACTTGTGTATTTCGAAATAAGTAGGTAGTGGAAATATTGCATTTGTGACAATATGCACCTATGTTTACTTGCACTACACAATTTGTGTTCTTGTAATTTCAAAGAAACTCATGGTAAATAATAAAAAAAAAATCATATTATTTCAGACTGAAGTGCTTTAAATATTTAAATTGAAACATTGGAGATTTGTGTAAATTGCTGTTATATGAATAAAATAATGATGCCAAAGTGACTTTAAATCGGTTATTTTTAACAATGATTTAAGATGAATAGTTATTTGTCACTTATTTTGTTTGTGGAAAAGTTGAAGATTGTAATAATAAATTTCAAGACTAGTTTAGTGATAATATTTATAAATTGTTACATATTTAATATGATGAAATCAATAATTTCTATTATGCTACAAAAATACATAGATTTGTTTTTACGATTTACTTTGAAATTGTTGGTGAGTTTCTATAACAAAGAAGTAAAAAGTAAACGCTTTACAATTGTCAATTTTTATTTGGGTCTGTTTTATTGACCGTACACTTGGAACTGTTTGGTTAATGAATAATTCGATTTAGTTTTGATGAACCTAACGGATATATGGTATTTTTTCTACAATTAAATTAATTCTCCCATTTTGGGCTTTCAAAAATGGTTTGAATTCTTCCTTAACCAGATACATTATGATAAATATGTTTTCTCAATTTTATATTTCAATTCAATTCAATTTTTAATTTCAATTCAATTCAATTTTTAATTTCAATTGAATTCAATTTTTAATTTCAATTCAATTCAATTTTTAATTTCAATTCAATTCAATTTGTTATTTGTCAAGTTTTTTCTTTTTAACATATTATGTTATTGTGATATTATTATTATTAGTAATTTTACAGCAACGGACATTATTATTTTAGAAATATATTTTAATTATAGTGAAATTTTTAAAGGAAAATGAATGAAGCTCGATATTACATATTTTATTTTAATACAAATATTTTTTTAATTAAAAAAAAAACGATCTAAACTAATATTTCGTTGTTTAAAAGTGATATAAAGATTACAATTTCGATACTTTTGAAAACGGGATCTGCATGTTTAAATGTGTTAACAATTTAATTAGTTTTTTGGATTCTATTTTTAATTAATTGAGTATTTTCGATGAAAATGTATTTCTTATTTCAAATACGTGAAGTGTGCACACCATACATTAAAATCTTTTGAGTTTATACGAAAATTGTATAAGCTGTTATGAAGGTGCTACTCACTCATCGATTTTCACTAAATTTGGTTCCATGGTGATGTAAATTCGAACATCATAAATAAAAGTTTTTAGGTCGAAAGATAGAAATAAAATTAAATTACTGTGTTATAATTCAATTTAGATCACTCTTCAAAATTATTTTGTACGTTTGAAAACAGATAACTCATCATATAAATTATATTTATAAAAATAAAAGTATATCTTTATTAATTTAAAAGAGAAACAGATATATTGTTTAGGAAATTTGAAAAGTTTAATAGAATAGAAAAAAAACTCCTGCTGAATTTATATTTTTCGTTAAATAAGTATAAAACAACGGTAAAGTAAGTGAGGAAATTTTCTGTTCAAAAATCACAGTATATTTTTTCTTATCAATATTTTTAAGTTGTTTACGCGCGTAAAAAGTTTTAGATAAATTTTCCATAGATTTAAATTTGACAACATTATTACATTTTTAATAAGTTTCAATGTTTTAAGTGTATTAATTTATATTATATAACAGCGCATAAGAAACATTTTAAGCCATCGGGTTTCATTCAATATGCAAGATTTTGAATATTACAAAGAATAATTTAAACTTGATATATTGTAATAAATATTATATGGTGTATTAAAAATAAAATACTCAAGAAAACCGACATAAATCAATAAATCAAAAAAAAAAAATAAAGAAAAATAAAAAATAGAAAATTCTAAATTCTAAATTCTCACTCCACTTGATTTTTGTCAGGCAATAAATTAGTTAAATTGTTAGTCGTCTGCTGCGTTGATATCAATCAAAAGAGTTAAATATATTTTATAAAATTATTTTGAACCTGAACAATGTCAATATTTTCTTAATTTATTTAGTCGATGACTTTTTATGTTTTGAATTTGACACTCAAAGTTATTATACAGATAACAAGTACTTATTATAATTTTAATGTATTTAGAAATTTTTGAAGAATTATTCCTGAGAAAAATAACGAATTGACTAAAATTGGTTTAGCTGTTTAGTATATTGAAAATACAGAAATTAAACTATTTAACAATTCATTCATAACTGCGCAATTAAATTTGATATTTTAATAAAGTGAGATCGCTTAAAGTATTGACATGGAAGCTAAAGCCATATTAAAATTTAGCCAATTGTAAGTACCTACTGTCAATATTAAAATTAATAAAAGAAAATACATTACAAAGTTTAATTGTTTTCGTAGATCGTTCGTACTGTTCCTATCTGTAATAAGTTTAAGCAACATTGAATCAATAACACTTCATTGTACTCCGACACGATTTAGCGAGGACACATGCTACATTTCTGAACCTGAAGTTTTTAAAAACAACGAAGACCTAAATATTATAGCGGAGAACTCAACTATAATAAATAGTTTTTTTTTAAGTGGTATTTCAAACATTACAACAATTCCACTAATTTCATTTGAAAAGTTTCCAAAATTAAGTGTAATTGATATTTCACACGGCTCCATTAAGTTTGTTCCAAGAAGAATATTTTCAAAGGCAACAAATGTTGTTGAGATTCGTATGTACCATAATAAAATTTCAGACGTTGAAGACTTTGCATTTGATCAATTGAATAAATTGAAGACTCTTAAGCTAAACTGGAACCAAATTACTATTTTGCGCCAATCAACATTTAATGGAGCTCCAAATATTGAACGACTTGACTTACAAATAAACAAAATTGAAACAATTGAAGATGGAGCATTAAATTTACCAAAATTACGAGATATTAATTTGAGTAATAATAATTTGAAAAGTATATCAGGCAGCCTATTTATTGGAGCACCATCATTGAAACTATTTATGGCTAATGGGAATGAATTAACAAATATTGGAGATTTATTTAAAAATATGAAAAATATAAGAGGAATCTCATTAAATAATAATCCAATAGTTGATTTGAATTTCACTTTATTTGCAGAAATGCCAACACTTCGTTATCTTTCAGTAACGAATAAAACTTATATATTTTCGGCGGATGGAGATGTGATCTTACTTTGAGTTATATCGTTGTTGAAAAACAAGTAGTTGATGCAAATTGATAGCTAAAAATATAAAATCACGAAGCGTAGTGTGAATGAAAAGTGGATGTTAATTTCAATTTATCAGTTTTAATATATTTTCCGCTGAATAGAAATCAGCTATCAAACCATAAAACTCTGATGTTTCAAAATATTTATTAATTTGCAATTTCTACAAGAACCAATTACAATAATTTAAATTAAATATGGTATTTAATAGAATATTAATGGATTAATGGATTTGCATTGATATAAAATACTCAATATGCTAATAATTGAAAATATATATTCTTTTTGGTGTAATTACTGGCAATAACTTTAAAATTTAAATAATTATTATTGTGAATTAGAAAAATTCCAAAAACTAAATATTTTTCTATTGTTTGTAAATAATTTCGAATTTTAGTTAAGAAATTATCAATGGATAAAAAGAATTTGTTCACGAAAATCGAAACAGAAACTTAGTGTTGATCTATTCAGAGAAAAAATTCAGAGATTATTAATAATGATGCCAACGAAATAAAACAATAAAAAGAAATATGTTTGATAGTAGGAGAAGACAGAGTGTTATTAGTTGTGTGTGATAAACTTTTTCAAATACAGTTCTGTTCTTTTTTTTAACATTTCATTGGTATTATTAATGTGTTTAAATTGGATCAGTATTCATATCCGATGTAATTACTAATTTCATTGCATACTTATCTTCTCTTAGCCCTAATGCTTTATTGTATAGAATTTATTTTGCTGAATATAAAATATGTAGAAAACACACTGCCAGTTTATGATATTGGTCTCTTCATTTTGATAATATAATTGTTCCATATATTCACACACAAATATATTTCGATCACCCAATTTATTAATAAATTTTCTCCATATCAAATTGGGTGTGGATATCCATTTACCCATTTTCCCATCACATTAATTAAAAGATATCAATTCATAAATAGAACAAATAAAAAAAAGGAAATTAAATATTTATCAACAAAATTTCGAATATATTTTTCAATCATTATAATTATATTTAATAACATTTCATTAAATGAAATTAGTTATAATTTACTCCGAATTAGTTAAAAAAAAAAAATGTCGCTATCCTTTTTATTGAAATTATTTTATGTTTTTTTTTTTTTAATAAATGCTGACCGGAAATTTTTTGAACATTCTTCATCCGGAATAAAAAATTTACATTAGCATTTTCTATGCGAAAACTGAAAAACAGTATCCGCTTCCTATTTCATTTAAATATTTTTATTTTATTTTTTTGCAAATAAAATGAGCAAATAAAATACGACTAAGCATTTTTTATTGAATATTTGTTTACCATTTTAATACATACGATATTCTAACATATTTATTTATATGCTGGTTTCTCTCGGTTTTCATTTCAATTATTTATTTATTTATTTATTATTACTTTATTTTCTGATATAATATTCAACATACAACTCAATCGGCATATTTTCTTTCTACCTCACAAAATACTCACTACAACCAGATGACAAATAAATAAATTGTTCTTAATGTTACAATATGGAATGATTTGTGTATTGTTTTCCGTTTGGATGTAAGTTGTCTAGATGACTGGCATTTCAATACACCTATACAGAATTTCTCTTGCTCTGTTGTATATAGGACTACTTAAAGTGTTACATATTTATTTTATTTTATTTTTATTTTTTTGTGTGTGTAAATATCAAAATAACAGAAAATCAAAATCCTTATATTCAAACTTATTGTTTTCTATTATTCTTAAAAGCATATAAAAAGATTATTGTATTGTTTGTTTTTTACCTTTGAACACACAATCACAATTCACATATACATTTATACGCTCTACATTT
Organism: Catotricha subobsoleta; assembly: GCA_011634745.2. Lineage (NCBI taxonomy): Eukaryota > Metazoa > Arthropoda > Insecta > Diptera > Cecidomyiidae > Catotricha > Catotricha subobsoleta. The sequence goes on along the minus strand of JAABKK020023567.1, from coordinate 19,939 downwards.
CGGTAAATACGAAACCACAAAAATCAAAATCAATAAATAATTTTCAGATAAAAGTGGATTTGACATTTTATTTTTCTCTATTTGAAATACGGAACAGTAAAAATTTTGGGTTATACGCTTTATTTTTTATTTTACAATTTGTATTGAATGTGTCAGCCTCAAGTGCATATATACCTCCATCATTCATTTGTTGTTTAAAGATTCCTACAAAGCATAAAACATCATCTGTAGTTATTTTTCATTGAGAATCTATAGCTTAATTTAATCGGTACGATTTCCTTGTTCAATAATCAATGTCATAGAAAATTAAATGAACGAAACAAATGTTCAATAATGAGTTAAACGGCGATAAAAATATGTAAATATAAAACATAGATTATTTGGACAGACATTGATTGTGATTGAAGGGAAACATTTACAAATTCTGATAAAAGTATTATTCTTCCTTAATTTTATTCACTAATCAAATATTAATTTTGAAACATATATTTATATATAGATGAACCGTTAAAGAGAATTAATTAATTTGTTTATTTATTGTTTAAATAAATACAGATATTTCAAAACGATATTGTGTTATATTTTAATAATAAATGTAGCTTCCAATTATATATTATTTTCAAATTTAAACACATCTAATCTAATTCATCTCATGAACATTAATTACATTAAATAATTATTGACAAACATTATATTCAATCAATCTAGTCGAAAATGGTATCAATAATTCATGAATAATAATTTAATCATTTAATTTCCGACAAGCAAAAGAAAATAATTCCCCTTGAAATGAATATTCTATTTTTGAAAGTAAGCGAAACGACACGATATCTAAATTCACACACCTCAATAGTTACGAGAAAAGATATTTAAAAAAAAAAAACTTTATTATATTTAAAGTATGCTTTTATTGTAAATGGAACGTAATAAAGATGCCGTTCAACAAAATTTAATACCATTTATTTTTTTTATTTGCAAGTGAAACGAAAATGCAATTCCAATTTTGTCACATAATATTTTTCTAGTCGTTAGAAAATTCTATGTGTTTCTATGCATTTCTTTTTATTTTGATATTGTATTGAATAAATTTTATTTTTATATTTCATTCGTAGAGTGCAAACAACAATAACAATAAATTGCAAAATATTAAATATAATTTTTTGATTTAAAATATGAAATAATTTTTTTACGGGAGATGAAAATATTCTGTTCGATGTCTTAGTAAAATGGAAAAAAAAAGAAATATTATTGACTATTATGTTAACATATATCTGTATCGCAATTTATCTCTTTATTTATTTAAGAGAATTTCGATGCATAATATTATTTTGATCTTTAAAACTTTGCTTCGAAAATTCACCTCGCACTTCAGGCAAAATGTATTGATGTTAGCCAAGTAATACCTAATTAACATCATTTTTATTTTTATGATCTTTTTCTTTTTTGGTATCCCTAATTAAAGTTTTTAATCTGAAATAAAATGTTGATAATATTCAGTCGAGCACTCAGAATTATGTTTTACGATACATTTTACGGTTAATTGGAATTTTTTATTATTATTACTATTAAAAGTAAAAAAAAAAGTACAAAAGAGAGAAAAAAAAGAAGATGAAGTGACATCGTATTATACTAAAAGCTTGAATATTTTCTATGATGAGCGAAACACTAAAGGTTGGTCATGGTCATACAAGGGTATTGGAAAAACAGGCACTTAAAAAAAATATTTTACATTTTGTCCTCAATAGATGGGGAAATATAATTCTAGTTAATTAATTGAGCTTCGAATATAGGAAAAAAGTATTAGCTTTTAATTAATTGAAGAATGCACTCATACATAAAATAAAAGAAGATGTGTATACTCTTTTTGCAGCTTGACTGTATATTCATTTTGCTCAATTTTTCAAAGAAATACATATAAAGCTTTGGAGTCGTGATTTTTTAATCTATCTTTTGTAAATATCACAAAAACTAAACCAATGAAAAATGAAGAAGAAGTAAAATTGTACAATCAAAAAAAAAGTAAATAAAAAGAGAAAAACCAAGTGAACTCTTAAACCTCTTTCAAATTTGCTATATGTATATGAATCTACAGAAATGAAACCGTTTATATAATAGTTTCGTTTCGAAAAATATTTCTCTTTTTACTGAATCTAACAGAGGTAGTGATGTTGTATGGAACGGACTTTTTAGTCTGTAAGCCCCCCGCCCAATAATAACGTTTTTTTTTTTATAATTGCGTTGCGTAATAATTGCGTTATTTCAAAATTATGGGGCTTAAAAAGGAAGATGGGAGAGTGCACATGAGCTTGATGAATTTTGTATCAGAAAATGGTTTTTTTTCAAAAATTTTTGTATATAAAATAAAAATAAAAAAATACATTTCATAATATATAACAAAATGAGAATAACTTTATAAACATAAACAACATATTTTATATATAAAAGGTAAAGGTAATTAAAATTGTTTTGAATATGTTTTAGCTAATTGAAAGCAATAAAAAGTCTTTTAAAGAAGAATGCTTTGAAATAAGCACTTACTTAGGTTTTAGATAAGCAGTTGCTTTAGCTAAAACCGCACATAAATTAATTAGAGATGATAATGTATAGAAATATATGTATGGAAGTTTGATTAATCTTAATAACCAGGAAATACATTAACCAGAAAGTGTGTTTGATACATGGTTTTATTTATGTTTATTACTTGTATTTCTGTATTAAAATTAAACACACCACTAAAGAAATTTCAAAGCTATAATGGTGAATGTTTAGTGTTTGGTGGTTAGTTGAAGATATTTTTGCGTGTGTGCTAAAGTAATGAAAAGAAACCGAAATCATCAACTGGAGACTCAATTTTCTATTTTATAGAAATCATGATTACATTTACTGCTCCTTATGGCATTTCGCGGAATTGCGTCTTAATCACCATTTGGTTATGATGTATCAATAAGACATATATGAAGGGCTTAGAGCCAAACTGACAGAATTTTCAATCAAACATTTTCATTTGTATGAGAAATGCTTAATATTTCATTTTCAAATTCAATTTTCTCGAGATGAAACAAATGTCAGTTGGTCACCTTTGGCTCTGAGCCCTTCAAAATATTTCATAGAATTAATAGATACTCATGTTTTACAAGTCAAAGTTAAAATGGAAAATTCCTTATTAATAAAGTTCTCAATAAAATATTTATAATCGTTTTTTATTTGTATCATATGGTTTAATAATGAATGGTACATCATTAGGGAAACCTGTTATTCTGATTGCCTGATATTAATCACTAACCGCAAACAGTTTTCATTGAAAATGTGCAAACTTTCTATTATTACTGATTCTCTACTTTAAATATAAACCAATATGAATTAAGCATATTTTCGTTACACTACATTTAAATCTCAATGTTAAATCGACCAGTGATAAAAAGTTAAATAGTCATTTAACTCTTCTCAGTAAAACTTACTAATATTCTACAGTGAACTGTTTCTCATTTTGTGACCTCAAAAAAATTGTTTAAAAAAAATAACTAAATGCTAATGTGACCAAACTGTTTAAAG
>JAABKK020023556.1:0-17595 GCA_011634745.2 Catotricha subobsoleta | reverse complement strand
CGGGTATCGGATATTCTTCGGATGTTCGGATATCGGATAATCCTCGGATATTTGTGTTTGGCATCCGTACTCATCCGTAAATGCGGATATCCGTGGATATCCACGGATACGGATAGACTTTGCAGGGCTCTGCAACCAAGATCATCGATAAATAAAAAGCAAATTGCTAATTTTACTTATCTGTTCGAAATTTTTATTAATTATTATTATTTTTTTTTTTTTTAATATTAAAGCTATTACTGAATGCAGAAGGTACACGTTTTACACCAAAAAAACATGAAGCTTCTGTTAAATTTGCACGTGAACGTGGTATGACCGAACTTAAACATCATTTAATACCACGGACCAAAGGTTTTACGGCCAGTTTACCATATTTAAAAGAAAAATGTCCGGCTATACTTGATATTCAATTGGCATTTAAACAAACCGATACAACTGAACCGACCGTAGGTAATTTATTGCATGGTCGTGGTGTAACTGGTTATATGCATGTACGTCGCATTGATATGAAATCATTGCCGGACAATGAAACGGATGCAGCCGAATGGATGCAAGAATTATTTCGACAAAAAGATAAATTACAAGAAAGTTTTCATAAGCATGGAGATTTTTTTACTGGCACTGGCATTCCACCCGTTAAACCGATACTGCAATCACCAACATTAGGCACACTTGGTAATACTGTATTTTGGGCATTTGTTACATTAACACCAATTTTATATTATTTAATTAATATATTATTGACCGGTGAATTATTGCATTTATCAATTGGAGGCGCAATTATAACAGTTTGTGAGTACTTGTTTTTTTTTTGTTTGGTTTTTTATTTCGTTATTTAATAGTTTGAATAATAAGAAGAGAAAAAAAAACCGCCACATTGACATATTTTTGGAACAATCCCAGGTTAAAAAAGTGCTTTACGCAACTTTATAAAATACTTCATGCTTTATAACAGCGAACGTTATAATACTTTAAGATAATTTATAATTACTTCGTAGTTGTGAAGTTGTTAAAATGTATTGTGTAGTAATTTAAAGTTATTCTGACGCAAAATTAAAGTAGTTCAAGAAATCATAAAGTACTTGCAAGTAATTAAAAAACTCAAAATTGAGATTACTTTAAGTTTACGTTAAAAATCATAAAGTACTTTTGAAGTACATCCAAAATCAGAATTTACATTTACTTTAAGAATATACGGTATGATTTCCTGTATTAATTCAAAAATCAAAATTGTGGTTACTTTAAATAATTTACACGATTTCTTAAACTACGTTGATTTTACGTCAAAATAACTTTAAGTGACGTCGCAATTTGGAGATGTTATTAAAGTAGCCAAGAAGTATTTATAAAGAGTAGCATAACGTACAATAAAGTGATGTGAAGTAAATTTTTACCCGAGGATCGGTTATTTAAAATTTTCATGTTTTGAAGTTTTGTATTGTTTTGCCAGCAATAGATACAAAAAAAAAAACGTGATTAAATCAAAACAAAATCGATGTGGCTGCTTTTAACAGTATTAATTTAATTCGCATAACATAATAATTTTCTTTGAAACATTTTCTTTCTTTTGCAGTTTATGTGCTCATGCAAAAAACGATTGGTATGTCGAAAATTAGCGGTGGCTCATCATATGGTGCAACATCGTCATCAATACCGTCTTAATCGTTCGGATTGACGAAATTACTAAAATTATATATAAATATATATATAAGAAAAAACACTCCTTCTTGAATAAATATTAAGTTTATACTTTTTACACTCATCATAAATTCCGGGTATTTGGTGTTCCCTTTTTCCAAATTTACATTTTACGAGTTCAAAATCGGATAATTCACGTTATTTTTCCCCCTTCTTATTAATATTACTTTCTTCTTCTTCTTCTTTTTTTTTGTCATATATCGGATTTCATTTCAATATAGAATATGATTTCTAATGTCGCTGTTTTAAATTCATTTAAAGCAATCGTAATATTACCAATTATTTTGTTACCAATTTATAATAATAATTAGCGAAAATCATCAATAGACTTTAGAATTTATATAACACGCACACACCAATCTTAACAATAAACTCGTAAATCTATATTTTATTAATTTCTTCTAAATGAGATTTTCTCTTTTTTTTGGTTTTTTGTTTAGCCGAAATAAGCGCTTCCGCAATGTTATTATTATTTTATTTATAAAAATTGTTTTCTTTCAAAATTTTACTACACATACAGAAACTTTAGGTACTTTATTGTTAAGTTTCTATACATTAAACCTTACTTTACTTGAAAAATCATCCATACAAATTTTTGGTTTATTTTCGATTACAGTTTAATTTTATAGTTTTTTTTTTTTTCTTTTTTTTTATTTATAGAATTTAAGTGAAAATTCCTATATAATAAAATAATAGCACAAAAGTGGGGTTTTCTCCATTTATTTTATTTTATTTAATTTTTTTTTTTTTTTATTTTGTGTGTAAAGGTAGTTGAAAATGGTATATTTTATCATCATTATATTATCTACGGAAATCACAAAATACGTAATTTAAATGTAAAATCTTGTGATTTTATGAATGTTGTGAAAACTTGCCTAAAACTGACTCACAAATAGTGATGTTTAAAGGAAAAATATGGTCACTAATTTAATAGTTTAATAATATTTAATGATCGGATCGATCAAGGAATATATTTGTCATTCAGCATCTAATAAATGATTACCGTTTGCTGTTTTGGCTGATCCAAAAATAAAAAAAAAAAAAATTGTGACGGGAAATCATCAATTATGTTTTTTTGTTTATTTTTTTTTTTGTTGTTTCTATTGAATTTATTATATTTGTATAATATTATGTAATTTAAGCAGATTTTACCAAAATTTATATGTAAAAATAAAATTCAAAAATATTTCAATTATGTAATATTATTATTATTATTTTTTTTTTTTTTTTTGTTCAATGTTATTTTAGAATACTGTAAATACTCTTTATATGAAATAATAGAATAAAGGATTATTATAAAATGTTGACAAAACTATTTATGAGGCATATTCATGCGTACCCCTTATATTATTATACTCTATATATCGCTGCTAAACTATTTTTAAGTACTTTACCATATATTTATTTAATTACTCGTATTTTCTAGATTGTGAATTAATTAAAGAATAAGCGAATTGATAAAACAATAAATAGAAAGATAGATTTTGTCACTTTTTCTACAATTTAAATTTTAAAATATCTCAAATTTCGAAAGTTGCAAAGTGTAGTCCGCAGTTTTTGGTATAATATCTACAATATGTGCTGTATTTTCTTGGTGAAGTATTGAATGGTGGTATAAATTGCCCATTTAATTTGTCTAAGATTAACATCTCTGTGTACCATATCACTTCACGCGAGAATTTTATCCGATTTCAATTTCTATCCACGCTACTAATTTGGTCAAAATGAACAGAATAACACGAATGCGTAAAATATTCAACAAACACTATATTGATTTTGTTCTCGGTATTGATAAGCATAGATTCAGAATGTTGGTGTTAAATAAAACAACAAATGTAAATTAGTATTAGATATACAAACAGATTGAAAATTTTTGTAATCTGTATAATAAATAAATAAATGTAGATTCTACATATGGTCAAGGCTCCAATCTGTCACGTTACACTCACACGCATATTTTGGCCAATATCTTGAGAAAAAAAAAAACATAATATCTTAATAAATTTCTGATCGCACAATATGAAGATTCCAAGGGCCTACACTTCGTACAAACAAAGTTTTTTTTTTTGTATCTCTGATGGTTTCTCGGAGCTATACGCGTTTAAAACCTCCAAACTCAGTTCGTAAATTTTTTAACGTGGCAGACACTTTTAAACGCTTATAGGTCCAAAACCATCAGAGATACAAAAAAAAACATTGTATGCGAAAACTATTGCAGCCCGTTGTTATGCGAAAGTGTCCTGTGTATCCTTGCTGTGGTTTAATAGAAACATTCGCTGCGAATTTAATTGCTTCCATTTTTTTTTTAGAAGAACTACATAATAGGAACGGTGTTCGAAACAACGATTCTTTTTAAACCATTAATTATATATTTAATTTAAAAATGTTCGATTTTATGTAAATTAATAAATTGTAAATTATTAAATATACCTCTATAATATTAATAACCTCATCTCCAGATCTAGCGAAAAGCAAACGAAGCGAGCTTCTCAGCCAGTTTTTAATAAACATTTCCCATCTAAATTATCGACTTGAATTGCAATAACATTAAAAGAGTTAAATATAGAGAAACATATCTTTATTCAATAATCATGATCATGACACATTTATTTTCATAGATGCAACTTTTCTCCATAGATAATAAATCGATCCAAGTTAAAAATAGATATTTGTGTTCCAAATTCTAATTTTTTTTTGACTTTTTGTTTTACTTGGAGATGTTTTTATTGTTAAGCAAATATGTAATTATAATTAATTTAATAACTTGTATATGTATCAGAATTCAATAAAGACATATAGCTCAAATAACTTCGAAACAATCTCACTGTCTCGCTTAGATAGCATTATTCGAAGGAAAAACGATATAGGTGTAAACGAAAAGTCATATGGTTCTCACTCCTCTGCTAAGTTATTTGAGATGTAGGCTCGTATGACTCGTATTAGGGTCATCTAAGATATCCAAAATTTGGTGCCGATAGGCTAAGGGGAAGTCGTGACTCAAGGCCTAACATGACATAAACACCATAAAATAAACTATCGCAATAATATAAGTCTAACTAAGCGCATATAGGTTATCTGAGGAGCTGTGACAAATATGGCTACTGCGCACATTTTTGTTCCTTTTTTCCCATAAATTTCTATTCTATAATGACGTGATGCGCGAAAATAAGCAGTGTAGTCACGGCTTGTCAGGACCGTGTTCATAAAAATGACAAATTGTCAATTTTGACAATTACGGTAACTCATTCACGGTACACTATTGTGATTTGGTGTCTTCAGTGGGTTTTTCCAGCTCGACAAAATAAACAACTTTGCTAAAAACAAATATTCTTACTTTACAGAAATAGCCATATTGACAAAATTGTAGAATTGTAGCAAAAAATGGACAGGTGGTCGATCTTCTATCATTTATTTAGCTACAATTCTACAAGTTTGTCAATATGGATCTTTCTGTAGCGAGGAATATCCTGAGAATGGTTAAACGTAGAGGATTTGTGTCTGTAGCAAAGTTATTTATTTTTGAAAAAACCCACTGAAGACACCAAATCACAATAGTGTACCGTGAATGAGTTACCGTAATTGTCAAAATTGATAATTTGTTAATTTTATTAAAACAGATATAGCCTTTCAAAAAAAAAATACCTACAAATATAACCGAAAATTGTCCATTTAAATAATTCTTTAATTAAACAGCACCAAACACCACCGAAAAATAATAATGAAAAACGCAATAAGTTCATGGAATCGCCACATACGTCGCTCGGTTATTTTCTTTTACCACTGACATTGACGTTAAAATACAATTTAATGAAATATTTTATTTTGCATTTAATTGCAAAAGTCGAAGGGACGTCGCAGCAAAAAAGTTTAGACGGTTTTTGTATTATAAAATGTGATGATTTTTACCGATAATAGACAAGGTAATCATTCCAAATTGATATAAAAATATTAAAATTTATAGAACTAATATTAAATTGATCATTGTGCGGCTGTAAATTTATAATTAAAGTGGAAATGAAAAATGTGACGATTTTTGTCTAGTTGGCACTTTTGGTTGATGGACTTCCTCAAATGTCATCAGAAAAAAAAAAAAAAAAAAGAAGAAATTACGTTGACGGAAAATATAAAAAAAAATGCAATGAAAAGAAATATAAAATTAATGTTTAATTTTTAAAGTCAAAGCAAATTATTGCAATAATTTTTGCTTAAATGAAAATTAGTGACAAATGATATTTTAGTAAATGTATTTTTTATTTTATGAAAATTACTCATTCTTATTTTTATTATATTTAGTTTTTTTTTTTTTTTTGTTACAAAAATATCAAATATGGTGTTGGTGAAAAGTTCATTGTTCGCTACGCGCAATGAAGCAGCTGTGAAATTTTATACATATTTCGCAATATTATATATTTTTGTCTTTTCTAAAATGAAAATAATATCAACTTTAAATGGTTTTTTTTTTGTTTTTTTTGTTATGTTGTGTGCTATTGTATTCCTTTGAAATTTAATTGGAATACTTATTTGTTTTGACTTTTGATTAAATGCGAAATACAAAAAATATACGTAACTACTAATATAAAAATATCTACTTAATGTATTTTTGTTTTTTTTTTTTTTTTTTTCTTTTACTAAAATGTTATTTTTAAACATTTTCTAATATAAATTTGATTCAAGTATGTGCAGTGTGCACGTTTAACATTGTGGGTGATCGCAAAGAATATACATATATATATATTTTATTTTTCTTTTTCTTAATGACCTCTTAGTAATCGTTTTTATTTACGAATTGATAATAGATAATAAATATAAATTTTAGAAAAAAAAAATATAATAACTCAACTATCATTAATTAAACAAATTTCGACATTCCTAATTTATTATATTACATTATTTCGATAAGTAATTCATTATTTCCTATTTTGTAATGAACATTTCGATTATTAATGAAGTACATCCATACATTACATATATACTTATATATGCTTAATTTCAAACAACTTAGTGATGAAATTGAAATGCTTACTAAACTTTCTATTGTTGGCTCGTCAATTTTAATTTAGCTTTTTTTTTTATTTTGATTTTTTTTTTTTTTGCTACTTTATTGAAGATTTAATAGACAATCAATTTAAAATAAATTAAAATAATTGACCGTTGATAAAAATCAAAACATCAAATTGCTGAATAATTATTTTGTCAAATGAGAAAACAATTAAAATTTATAATTTCTCCGTAATTATGTCATGCACTAATTATTGAAATGTAATATGTGAAATATTGCGGTGGATACCCAACAGTGATAATTGTTTATATATGCCAATATTTTTATTATTTATTACTATTTTACTAATGGAATGGAATGAATTCTATCCACAGAAATTCATCTATAATAGGCATATATTGTCTCTTAATAAAATTGATTGTGGCTTTAAGATGTATCTGTCATTAATTTCAGTAAAGAAAAATTTCAACATGTGCAACAATTTTGGAACATATAGTCAATAGTCATGCTTTTTTTTTTTTTTATACGTTAATGAAATATCTATAACGAAAAAACTACAACTTAAACCATAAAAAGCGGCATTAAAGCATTTATAATAATTACCGCTACGTTCGAATCGACGGTTTTAGCTATTTTGATATTCTCATTTTTTTCATCTTTTTTTTTTTTTAAGTAATTGGTTGATATGAAACTCTTTCAGTTCGCTTTTAAATTGTATGAGATGTTCATTAAAAAGAAAAAAGAAATGTTTTTTTTTTTTGTATAAAATAAAGAAAAATACCGTTTTTTTCTTTTTGATTTGTTTATCCATTGTAAATTGTAATTTCAATAGAACATTTTGCTTAAAACTCATTATGTCTTATTAACACCTTTTATTTTTAATTCTTTTTTTTTACCTTAGAATGCCGATTCAGGCGCCCCAATGGACAGAATTTCTGTCTTGTCCTGTATGCTGTCATGAGTTTGCAGCAAAAATACGTCCTCCAATTAGTTTAGGATGCGGTCACACAATATGTAGAACATGTTTAGCAACTTTGCATAGAAAACAATGCCCATTCGATCAAGTAAGATTTAACTATTTTTTTTTTATGGTTTTGTTATTATTGTTCTTAATATATTGTTTTTTATTTTGTTTTTTGCTTTATTGTTTGTTTTTTGTTTTTTTTTTCCATTTGCAGACCTCAATAACTACAGACTTAGAAAATTTGCCAATAAATAACGCACTTTTACAATTAGTGAGTAATAATAACTCACCACCGACGACAACAACAACATCAACATCACCATCAACATCGACAACACAGTTACCACATGAAACAGTTGAACCAACTTCAGCTAGTGTAAAAAATCTTAGTCCAGACAATTTACATTGTTATAATCTTGCAAAAAAATGTATCGAAGAATTGGCTTTATACTTAAAACCATTCTCAAATGGAAATATTGCAAGCCTTTTGTCGAGACCGATGCAACGAAAACTCGTTACATTAGTTAATTGCCAATTGGTTGAAGATGAAGGACGTTCTCGTGCTCTTCGAGCTGCACGTTCATTAGGTGAACGAACGGTTACTGAACTTATTTTACAACATCAAAATCCTCAGCAACTTAGCGCAAATTTGTGGGCAGCAGTACGTGCACGTGGTTGTCAATTCTTAGGTCCCGCTATGCAAGAGGAAGTACTTAAATTGGTGCTTTTGGCACTTGAGGATGGTTCTGCGCTATCGCGTAAAGTGCTTGTAATGTTTGTTGTTCAACGCTTGGAACCACATTTTCCACAGGCATCAAAAACAAGTATTGGACATGTTGTTCAATTGCTGTATCGTGCTAGTTGTTTTAAAGTATCAAAAAGGGACGGTGACTCATCGTTGATGCAATTGAAAGAGGAATTTCGTACATATGAAGCTTTACGACGTGAACATGATGCACAAATTGTTCAAATTGCAACTGAAGCTGGACTTCGTATTGCACCTGATCAGTGGTCAGCTTTGTTATATGGAGATACAGGTCACAAATCCCATATGCAAAGCATTATTGATAAATTGCAAACACCACAATCATTTGCACAATCAGTACAAGAATTAGTAATTGCATTGCAACGTACAAATGATCCATCAAATTTGGCTGGTCTTCGAACACATTTGAAACAATTAACCAATATCGATCCAACAGCTGAAAATAATGTTCCGACATGGCAAGAAGTTGCCGCTTCATTGGATGCAGTAAAACAAGTGGTTATTGGATTAGTTGAATTTGTTCAACATCACGGTAATCGCAAACTACAAGACACTGGTCATACGAATCATAATACTAAATATAAAATTAGCATGTGCAGAGATTTAGCAATGCGTGCCGTTTGTCCACGTGGTTCAAATTGTACATTTGCTCATTCGGAAGAGGAACTTGAAAAATATAGAGCTAAAAATCGAAAATTACATTCTAGAACTCCAACATCAAACAATAACAAAGATACGGTCGATTACTTAACTGATCATAGTCATAACAGCACGCATTCATTTATGTCTTCATCCACTGATGATACGTCACCAATGAGATTTAATAGTGACAAAGCACCTCAACTACCTCCTTCAACTTTAATTCAACCTCAGTATGATCAAGTGATACATTCACAGCCACCACCAGCCATACCAAGTCCGATTCCAAAACCAATGAATTCTGCATCATCAATGCAAACACAACTAAATCGTTTACAATCATCCTATGAACATCACTATGCTCCAATGAATTACCCATTACCACCACCACCTTCAGTGCTATCAAATAATGGTCAACTAAATCGAACAATAGGTCACAGAAGTCCTAGATTACTAGCGCCACAAAATGTACAACAACCAATTCCATTAAGCTATCAAACAAATTCAAATCAATCCAAAATCTTTTCTGGACCTCCACCACCACCGCCACTTCCTCAGCAACAATTAAACAAGTTTAATTCCGATATTTATAATCAAACCTATACGCATACACCACAACATATGCCGTCTCAACAGTCTCCATTACAACATATAAATCAAATGAAATATCAAAATGAACACACTGGAAACAATAAATTAGAACAACGTCATTTAGGTGAGATGATGCGCCAGAATGCTCTGTGGGAGCAACAACAATCACAACAGCAACAGCAACAGCATCAACAACAACAACAACAACAACAACAACAACAACAACAGAGTCAGCAACAAAGACAATATTTAGCCAGCTCTCATCAGCAACAAAATGCATTAAAAGGGAAACAGCCATCGCCGCAACATTCTTCTTATACAAACAGTAATGGTCCACATCAATTAGGACCACCTCCACCAGCTGCTATGCGAATGCTACAAAATTTAGAATTGAGAAAACAAGAAATTTTAAAGCAATTGGAAAAGTATCAACACAATAATACTAAGTATCCAAGTTCACCAGTAAGTTTAAATGGAAATGTCTTTAGTAAAGGCAACAATAATTATAATTGCACACCCAATAATAACAACAACAACAACAATAATAATAACAATAGCAATAACATGAATAACAATGCTTGTAAAGAAGACTTAACGACAAATTATTGGAATAATTCAATACAACCAAATCAACATCAGCATCTTCACAATCATCAAAGCCATTCTGATCATGTGCTACCAACAACACCAACCTCACTTCGTGATGGTCGTAATGTTGCTGATCGAGATTTATTTGTGCGCTCTGATTCAATTTTAACTGACGATGACTATGATTATGTACCATTTGATTCTCCAACACAAAGTAAATATGGTCCAATATCACGTATGTCCACAAAAGCACAACAACAGCAATCAATAAATCAATCAATATTTAACGATTCATTACGATTTCCATTAATGACAACAGCCTCTTCATTGTTATCGCCTACTACAAATACAGCAATGTCTATGTGGCTCTATAACAATTTACAAAAACAACAACAGAATCAACAACAACCAATCTATCAGCAAAATGCCAGAGATCAAATTAATTCGTTACTTGAAGCTGCTTCTGCTGCGTCAGGTACCATACCATCGGATACACCTTCATCATCATCACTATCATCGACTAGTAATAATTCAAATATTGATTATAATCATTTGTATTATTCAAAAGGTGGTGAAAATATTGTTGCTGGAAGTAGTGGTAATAATTCGAGTAAAATTATGGATATAAATGTGTTTGAACAAATTCCCGGTGAAACTGAAAAAAATGTGCTGACTATGGAATTGAAATTAATTGAACAAAAACTAATAGATAATAATAATATTGCTGTAATTAATAAGGTAAGTCTATGTTTGAATTTTGCATTGAATTTATGGAATGTGACCTTAAGTCATTAACAATAAATTATTTTAAATACAATTAACATTACTAAGCGGAAATATTGCTTCAAAATTTTAATATACGAAACTAGTAGAATCAATGTACAATATTAAATGTATACCACCAGTGCCGTTGCGGTTGAATCTTGGCACTATAGGCCAGATTAAAGAATTGGCCGCCATTTATAAAAAGAAATATCTATCCGTGAAAATTTTGATGAGCAAAAAAATAAAGGTCCTCAATCCTCATACAAAAAACTCGCACTGTCCCCTAACCAAGATACTCAATTTAACCGCCTTTCTACCCATAACAAAAAAAAAAAAATCGTCGCGTTGTCCTCTAACCGAAATACTCGATATGGCCTTTCGATTTAGCCGCTTTTTGAGAGAAGTTGGCCGCTCTTAGGCATAGGTGCAACGGTCTTGCATACCACAATATTTTTCTGATTCTAAGATGAAATTTTATTATAGACGGTGTTTGATTATAATAGTTTCATCTAAAAGTTTAATAAAACATATTTATAAAAAAAAAACTAAAAACTCTTTCAGTTTCCATCACCATCTAGTCCAATTGCACCATTATTATGGAACACAACAACAAACAGCAATTTAAAACCAGCAACACGTTTCTGGAGTGATACGGAAAATAGCACAACAAGCGGTAAAAGTAATACGGCATTATTGTTACGTGGCAATAATAATAACAGCACCATCAATAAAAGAGACATTAATGAAGATACATATGAGGTTGGTATTGCTAAAGATATGCGTGAATTAGAATTACGTTTAGAATCAGAACTAGAAGAACATGAAAAAATGTGGTCACATCAAGAAGAAACAGCCTCACAGAAATAAAAAAAAAAAAAAATGATAATGAAAATGAAAATGAAAATTGACTAAAAGCGTTAGAAAAAAATGTTGGCTTTCTTCTTAAACTTATAATTAATTGAAATTATATAAATATAGATATATATATATAATAATTATTATTTCTTCTTATAAACCAGAAGACGAAATAGATAAATATTTTTTAATATAAAACGAGATAATTGTTTTGTTTCGTAATTTTTTTTTTTTTTGGGAGGGTTGTTTATATTTAATAAAATAATGTTTGTATTTTAATTTATTAACTTTTTTTTTTAAAAAAAATCTATTTAATTTTATAATATTCAAATGAATTGAATACATTTGGTTGCTATTTTTGCTAGCAATAATTTTATTAATTATTTTTCTTTAATTCTCAATTTTTGTTATTTAACATTAATTATAAATCGTTCTAGTTAATTGTTTTATTAATTATTATTATTATTAATTATTATTACATATTATTATTATTATTATTATTACATATTACTATTATTATTTTATAAAATAATTATTCGTTGATGACACCGTTTACAATATGCGAACGTAAAATTTTTGAAAAGAAAAAAGTATGGATAGTTTTATATTCAGTTACTTTTAAAATCAACATAATTGAGGACAATTTATATATTATAAATATTTAAGCGAAAATTGGTTTACCCGGGCAAAAAAAAATTATCGCGCTCCTCAATGACATTTCAAAATCGTTGTCCATTTTGTTGTTGTAAATTTTAATATTAATTTTTAATCGTGTATAATTTCGCATGATAATTTATTTTAATTTTAGATAAAAAATATACTTAGACGTAAATTTATTTCTTTTAAAAAGTTTCATTTTTCTTTTTTTTTATTTTATTTTATTTTTTCATTATTAAATTATTATAGTTTGCTTGAGGCGGCGTTACACGGTAATGAAATATGCGGCGGTGTAGCGGTTTGTGCCGCATGATTTAAAACTAATTTATTTTATTTCGGTTATATATTGTAGAAAATGTGTGACACACCAGTAAGAAAAAAAAAACATTTTATACCATTTTTTTTTCTTCCTTAGTATTCTGTTTATAATTTTAAAAATTATGGTTTTACAGCAAAAAAAAAATTATGTTTCGTAATTTGATCTGAGCGAAAATGTTGCCAATTAAATTTGGTCTCGTATCTTGATTTGTGTATTGATGGGTATGGATATGGTGTGTGTTTGTGTGTGTGTGTGTGCCTTTATGTGCATTTGGGCCGTGTTCCATTTCGTGAACCGAACTAAAATTTTATGCCATTGATACACAATTTAGGTAAATGTACATTTTATTTTAATATTATGATATTGTTGTAAACAGAAAAAAATGCTCGTGCCGCAAAAACGTTTTTTTTTTCTTTTATTTTGAAACATTTGCAAGAAGAAAGAAATATAATAACATGATTTGGGGCTGTTAAATCACAAAAGACAATATATAAATAATTTAATTATGCTTTTGCCCGCTGTTCGCCAGATAATTTTTTTTTTATATTCTATAGAAAATTTAATTAATAAAAGAAATATTGTTAAGTTTTTTTTTTTTTTTTCTTGACAAATTTATATTTTACGTACAGAAAGACTACTAAGTTTTTTGAATTTAAAATTATACTAGTTTAAAATTCAATTACTATCAATATGTGATTTTCTATTTTAATTTTAATTTATATTAAATAACATGCTGATTACAATGACCGAACTAAATTTCGTGAATTTCATGAGCTTCTACGGACGACGAAAAATCATCCATAAATTCGGATATTTTCCTCATAAATTCGGATATTCTTCCCATTTTTGAGGAATGTAACAAAGTTTATGGGAAAAATATCCGAATTTATGGGAAGAATATCCGATTTATGGGCAGAATTCCGATTTATGGGAACATTATTCGAATTTATGGGAAGAGTATATTTAACCACTTCATACATGCTAGTGTATTTTATTTACTGATTCAAGATAATGAATTAGAAAAAAACAAATATCAACAAACGGAAAGAACTTTTAGTACGAAATACGAATATTTAGTGGAAGAAAGATGAATGAATATAAAATTCAAAAGAAAAAATTAAATGCATAAAATCTATGAAATTCACGATATTCAGTTTGGGTGCAAATCTTAATCGATTTAATAAAAAAAAAAAAAAAAATTAAAATACGTGAACACAATTATAAAGAAAGACAAAATGTTTACAAATTAATTATTTTTATCAAATAGATCTGAATTTGATAATATGCATTTTGTTTGACACAATTTCATATGAATTCAGATTGAGCTAAACACCTATTAAGAATTCCAACTATTAAAGAAATGGTAACAACATTAAGTCAAATTAGAATCCTTTTGTAAATGAATTAATGATATTCTATAATCTATCGCTGCGTAAAATAAATTTTTGTTCAAAAAAAAATAAAAAACAACAATATTTTAGAAAAACAATTAAAAATCTACATTCAAACAGATAAACAAACAAATTTACAAATAAAAAGAAATTCATTAGGTTACAGCAAATAAATTTATGCCACACATCTCTTTTTAAAAAAAAAAAAAACAATAAAAGAAAGAAAGAAAGAAAGAAAGAAGAATACAAGAATATAATATTTCCACATTCTGTTAACATATTAACAAATATTTTTAAACACAAAAGTAATACGCGCAGTTCTATTACAGCGGCCAAAAGTAACTACATTAATGAAAAAAAAAAAAAGATTATATTGTTTATATCGGTGGTGCAGTTTATTTTATAAACCCAATGGGTTCAGAATTTATATAATATATATATATATATAAAAAAAAAAAAAAATTAATTAAATAAAAACAAGATATTTATATAAATATATATAAAATTAAAAATGAAAAAGAAAAAAAACACACATTGAAGAGTTAACATTATTATAATATTAATTATTAAAATTAAAAATAAAATTAAAAAAAAAAAAATTATATTTATGAACAAACTACACTATATTGCATAAGATTTAAACTAAAAAATAAAACTATAACAAAAAAAAAAAACAAAAAACAAAAAAAAAAAACAAAAAACATTAAAAAAAGTAAAAATAAAAATAATAAAATAAAAATTAAAATTAAATCGTTAATAGAAAACAAATAACATAAACAAAAAAAAAATTAATTAAAAACAAAAACAAAAAAAAAATAAAAAAAAATAATAAGTGTGTGTGTGAAGCAAGTCTATAAAATTATACATATTTATATTATATATATACTATTTCTTATAGTTTTTGATTTTTGCTTCTCATGTCATTTATAATTAACTAATTAAAATTATTATTAAATAAAACAATAAAACAATAAAATATAAATTATTACATTTAAATTAGACAAACAATAAAAATGAAAAATAAATAAATAAAATTATTTGGGAAATAATTTTATAATAATGATAAAAAAAAAGAAAAGAAAAGAAAGAGAGAAAAAACAACAAAAACAACAACAACACAGTAACACGCAAAACATTTTGCATTATTATCTATATTCTATATAAATATATAAACAAAAAATAAACAAGACAAGAAAAAAACAACAAATATTAAATAAATATATTGTGTAGACAAATTATTAACAAATTATTAACAAAATAATGGATAAAAATAATATATTATTATTAATTATTTCGATTATTATATTAATTGATTAAAAATAAAAAACCGCCTTGGAAATATAGAAAACTTAAATAGAAAACTTTAAAAAAATATAATATAAAACAGCAACACATTTTTTGCAAATTTAGAGTTAAAATATTTTAAAAATTCATAAAAATGGAAATAATAAATACTTTTTGGACTCTTTATTAATTTTATTTTTACAAAAAAAAAAAAAACAAAAAAACCAAAAAACAAAATATAAAACATAAAAGCAATTATTATTAAATAGATAAACTCTTTTTTTCTTTTTTTTCTTTTTTTTTCATTGGTTCAGTTAAATTAACTAGTTTATTTTGTATAGTATTTAATACAATTTATTATAGATTAAAAAAAAAAAATAAAATTGTCAATTGTGACAAAAATTGATTCAATGGCCCGATGTTCACTCAGATAATTATTTATTTCGTTTCAATTTGTTAGGTTTCCGAATGTTATTATAAACAGTTTTTTTTTTTTTTTTTATTAACTTACCGACTATTTTCTCGTTGCTTTAAAATCATTATATAAGTTCTATGTGTTTATATCGAACCATATTCTGATCAACCACTCGATATCGACCTTTAACGCGAACAGTACGGACCTTAACGAAATCTTTAAAAAGATCTATAAAGATATTTATAGATCTTTAAATATTTCGTTAAGATCCGTACGGTTCGTTAAAGGTCGATATCGAGTGGTTGATCGGGATAGATTAAATGCTATAGTTAATGTTTAAGACAAAAAAAGAAATTTTTAGATAATTTATATGGATGTTAAAACTTCAAATATTGTATTTGTATTGTTATTATTCACGATGAATTGAAGATGTCGATAATAAGATTACTTTATTATGTGACACAAATTGTGTGCCCCTGTAATCATATATTACATTTTAACGTAATTTATATTTATAAATTTATTTCATGATTCTCTTTTAAAACTATCAATTTTTTTAAGAAATTGATTTTTGTTCATGCAAAAGTTATCATACATTTTATATGTGAATGAATGATATTTTTAAATTTGGTGTTTTCTTTCAATGCTGTACTTTCAATCCAACTATATACAAAAATCACACATCCGATGATAAACGTATTTCAGATATATTTATATCGTTTTGAACTAAAGGAAATTGTCAAATCATTTACAATTAAAAATAAATAAATGAAGGGCTTGGGGGAAAAACAACATAAGCCACATTTACATTACACATAGGGTGACATTTGATCAAACAGCTCATAAACCACTGGAGCTATAAGCTATTGATGTTCCAGAGTTTTATTTGCAAAACTGGAAAGAATACTAGTGTAGAGTATCTGGCTTGTAAATGAAACTGCTTTCAAATTATAATGGAAAATGTCATCAAAAATGAGTAAAAACTAAATGTGGCTTATGTTGTTTTCCCCCCAAGCCCTTCATAATATTTCTGTCCCTATTTTCTATCCTAAAATTATATGTACTATGAAAGTTTAATTTTACGGAAAAAAAATAATAATAATTAAACACCCGCAATTATTATTATGGAGACATTTCAAGCATATCTACGCCATTTAAATGCACTCAAAGGTTTTATTTCAATTTTATTTTGTTTTCTGTTTTTGTTTTATTAGTTTCTACAGATATTTTTTTTTAACTTATCAACGTATGAACTATTATCAAAAATTAAACTATAAGTAATTATCTTGATGTGCGTCAATGTCCTCCCGTCTCTGACAAAATATACCGATTTCTAAAATAACTAAAAAAAAAAACAATATTTATTAAAATTAATCATTTAAAGGTTCGACATCGTAACACCAACAATCATCAATTTAACTTCTTTTTTTCTTCTATTTTTTTTTTTTTATAACTGAAAGCAAAAATCTTAAATATATAATACTTTCTAATTACCATAATTTGAATTATTATGTGAAGAAAATAAAACCAACTAAAAAAAAAAAAATAAAAAAATAACAAAAAAATACAAATTCTGAGCTAGGTAAAAGTTTACGGTAGGTTTTATTGATATTTACTATTTTCTATTCTGGATACGGGCTGTGTATAATTTAATGTTACTACTG